>JABFPT010001422.1:0-16359 GCA_022817245.1 Nixonia krombeini | reverse complement strand
AGGGAGACGTTTATGCGAAACGCGCTATAAATCTGTCCGCGTGGAATGCGATGTTATATTTAATTTATCTCGATGAATTATGTTTTATCCCCGTCATATAAATAATTTACTATGCATACGGGATATATTTATGCATCGTTTTTACAGCGAGTCTCTCGTTCGAAAGTAAAAGTTGGAAAAACCAGTCTCGCTTTTACCTCGCAAAAATACTTTATTGTTCGTTCGAGGCAGCGGCGGTCGAAGCAGTCCGCAAATCGCGGCGGCAATAAATTCCGCGCGCGTTCTTCGGAATTTTTACGATTCGGCCAAATACGAGGACGCGCGGCGGTGGCGTGTGTCGCGTGGTATCCATTGCTTTCGTTCGACGACGAGCACCGAATGGCAAACGGCCGCCCCTCGATCCTCGATCTTCGCCGGGCAGACGAGAGAGTGCCAAGCGAAAAAGATCGGCCGCCTCTCCGCCGATAAATCGCCAATACCACGCTTCGTAGCGTATTGTTTCCTTTTCATCGAAAAAGCGGCACGTCCGACCGAACGTTCGCCGGCCATGAATTATTCACGAACTAATTACACGTTCGCTGGAAAGCGGCGAATCGCACGTGTTCGCGATCGACGAGAAAAAGTCGCGCGATTCGCCGTATCTCGGGGCGGCGTGCGGCGAAACGCTTTCATCGGCAGAAGCGTCGCTCGGATCGGCCGGACCGGCCACGGGCGAGTCTCGCACGAGCGCCTTTTGGCGGCGGGTCCGCGAGCGGCTGCTGCTGGCCCAACTCCCGTTATTATATATTTATATGCGCGGCAATCCGTGGCGGGTACGTGAGATTATTTTGGTGCCGCCGGCGGACGCACGTGACCTCCGGCCAGCGGCGCGGCCGAAATTCGCAGATCTCGGTCAATATGATATCTTATCTCTCTCGTGCGCGCGAGCATGCGGCGAGTGATTTATTATTTGGGACGGCGCGTGAACCTGTTCTCGCCGGGTCGACGGTGGGGGGAGAGCCGGTTTCGTCCATTCAAGAAGAGCGGCCGACACGCCGGCGAAATGCTTTCCGAGCCGACGGAATTCGCGAGTTTTGGCAGCTCCCCATCGCGCGGTATGAAACGCGTCTTTGCCTTTGCGCGCGTACATTCCTAATAAGCAAAGGCGTTTTTCTCCACATCGGCTTTTCTTCCGAGAAATTCCTCGTAGGAGCGAGAGCTACAAATTGCGCGGCATCTGCCCAGCTTTTGCCATCCGGTTTGCCCGATTCCAATCTCCGCTTCTTCTGGCCTCGGCCGTCGCCACCGCGCCACTACTGCCACCGCTCACCCCGGCGAAGGTGGCATTAGTCGTTCTATACCTGTCATTGGCTCGAGCGACGGCGCAGTCACGACCACCGCGCCAGGCTCGCCCGGGCTGACTCTCGACAAGTGCGCATCACGACGCGCACCCACACATCCGCTCGAGGATGCTCCTCGATCGAAACGGTCCGCCAAATTCCTGTTCAAGAATCTCCTCGACGAAGAAAACGCTACATTCGGTCGGGTGACGGTACGTTGTCGTTGGCTCCGACTCATTTTCGCCAGCACCTCTGGTGGTTACGCCCCGGGCAAATCTTATTAGCTGGCAGGCGCGGTGCCCGGCGTCGAAGACGGGCATTCCTTGAACTTTTCCACCGGCAATTATGCCTGTAATAAAAGTGACATTCCCTTTCAAAGACGTGTACGAGTTTCGTAATGCCGAAGCAGCGGCGGCGCGTTATCTCACAAGCGTATCTAGCAGCGAGGAAGACTCTTTATCTCCCCGTCCGAGAGTCTTTGGATCGTCGACGAGAGGTGCCCGTGCTCTCACAAATGAGTCGCGCGGCATAACTCTCGCGTGACGCCGATTCGACAAAGTTTCATCAACGTTCCGGTGAACGAATCGTTTCCTACGCCGATACGGATCGACCGGTCTCCCTCTCCTCTCCTCCCCTCCCTCCCTTCCTCGCTCCACAGCTCCTCTGATTACACCTTATTAAATGCTCAACGCGGTAGCTGCCTCGGCGTCGTTTTGTGGGAAGCGGCGGAATCGCGTGCTAATTACGCAGAGCATCTCGATCGCAGGTATCGATCAGGCTACTGGCGCGGCTGCTTCTCGCGGAAGAGGAGACGGCGGCTTCCGCCTTCGTCCAATTCCTGTTGGCGCCTAGCCAGTCGGCTACTGGAAGATGCTATTTAAATATGCCGAGCGATTGCATTAACTACGATGATACTTTGTTTCGTATTTCAAAACAAACTCTCGACAGCCTCAGCCGCTTTGGCTTGACTCCATACATTGTTTCCACAGTACAATTTTAGTGGCGACGGTCAAAATATGTCAGCTCATTATTTTTTCTTTCCCTGTTTCTTTTTCTATTTTTACTTTGTGTTTATCGCTCCCGCGCTTTTACGTTCGATCTCCAATGTTTTCCGCCGTTGTGCAACGGTGTATATGGCAGGCAGGGCAATGCTACGAAACGAGCAGCTGCATTGTTATTGCAAAACGTGAATCGGAGATCGCGCGCTGAGATGCGTCGATGGGAGCGGGATATGGAAAACGGAGACAGGTGTATGTGGGACAGAGGCTCGACGAATGTTCTGCCTTTCGTCGAGAATGTCCTGCGATTGGGAACATAGATTTCATTCATTTCGATCAAAGATGCTCTCGGAAATATCGAGGGTAACGGTAACGATTATTTATTGTAAGGTACATCTCTACGGTGCTTATGCAAGTATTCACTCGAGGCAACGACGATTTTTAGTCATGCCTAAGCTACGTGTTTCACCTCACTGAATGTTTCCAGTCGTAATTGCTTCTCTACGTCAGTGTTTTATCGAATTTTATCGCTTATCTTTTCAATTTGACAATTTCAATTTATTATAACTTCTACCGTACACATGAGCTTGTGTCGCTTTATAACACTGAGATAACCGCATTTTTAATGTAAAAATAATGTAACAGGAAGAAACAACCAAAGCTGAATAAAAAAAAAGCTACATTTAACATAAAGCAATAATAAAAAAAAGCAATACAGCGATAAAAAAGCTTTCATTATCATTAGCGTACCATCGAATACCGTAATTACAACGAATGTTTTATCAGCTCGTTCTCTAATCACAACTTGTCTGCTGTTACAATCATTTTTTCGTTACTATTGATTTGAATGCCTTTAACTGATCGGTTGAACATTTTTACAAAATAAAATCAGAATAGGGCGGAATTGCATCACCCTTGTGCACAAAACGCTGAGCTATAGAAATACTAAAAGACGCATCTATGGTACTGAAGTTATGTACACAAAATTATTTTTCCAAACTAGCGTGACAGTTAACAGAATGTCAGAGAATTTTTTGTTGATTATTAAATAATATTTTTGTGTTGTACAGCTCAAAGATGTATTTGAATACGTTATTTTTATCGTTAATTAAAAAGTTAATTTAAATTAGTAGAAAAAGTAATTTTCTTGATTTGTATACTAAATATATCATGTGATAAGTTTAATCTGGTATTCACCTGTTTAGGAATTCCAATATTTATGTAAGTAAATGTATTATCTAATGCAATCGTTTCCTTGTAGTATACAGATAATGGAATTTCTTTCCCTGTCAACATGCCATATTAGCACACATTATAATGTAATTAGAAAATCACAGTATCATTTTAAAATATTTTCAGGATTACTTACATATACAAATTGTTTCTTAATGTTTGAATTTCTTTGTTTCGAAAAATGAATTGAATTTCTTTGTTTTAAAAAGGTCCCACAATTCGCATCTGCACAAAAAAATGTAATTCTACAAAATAGCTAATGGTGACTGGAAAAAGTAGGTCGACAATAAAATTTATATTAAAAAACTATTAATAAAGAAATCCAATATATTTAGTTAAATTGAATTCATATCTGTCCAACTTTAATTAACGTGCATTGAAAAATGTTAATATTTTACGCAGTGTTTAAAAGAAAGTAGACTTATGCTCATTCCGAAGTATATTTCGTGTTTTTCAACAATCTCGCATGGCAGTATGCGTAAGACGAGAAATCGGCATCGCGCTCACTTTTCCTCGATCAATTCCCTTGAGGTGTTCATCTCGCGCAATTGATTCCAGGCGCAATCAATTACAGCGCGCAAATTGATATATGAGCCGAGGAAGTTGCGAAATTGAGCGTAAGTGGGTAAATCGAGTGACTGAAATGCCGCCGTTTCGCTCGGTACGTACTTCTTGCCTGGTACTTTTTTGAAGACGGATCGTTGCCATGATAGATGACGCGAAATCACGGTTTCCTACGTAACGCGTTCGCCAAGAAAATGACGAGGGGCTGAAAAGGACAGGTCGAGCGCAGCGAGTGAGTTGCCGCGTCTACTGGCGTATGTACTGCGCTGTACATACGACAGCGATGGCAGCCGGTTTCTCAACCGGCGCAATCATAGCGAGCGCGCCGACGGTAGTCATCAGCGCCCGCCGGTTTCGCGCGCTTCGCACGAAAATCCCACGGCGCTCGAACGGCTTTCCTCCGGACGGCTCGGTCGCCGCTCCCATTCATCGATCGATCGACCCACCGACTTTCATCGGTCGGTTAATGACATTTTAATTACACGACGACCCGTGCCACGAAGGGGCGATCCCTCGCCGGCAAACGTCGAGCCAACTGCACGCCATGGGAAACAGGAAGTCCTACTTGGGAATCGCGTCGCTTTATGGGCGTGATCAAAAACGCGAGCGGCATCGAAACCTCGGCTGCTTCCGGACTGTTTCATATCGAGAAAACTTGCTTACCGCCGTAAGCGACTAGGATAGCGGGAAGAAATAAATCGAAAAGAATACAGAAATCTTCCATTGTTTCGTAAATCATTTCGTACGCTTGCAGATGGAATAGGTTGTCTCATTTTCTGATTTAACACACGGAAGATTATGTTCTGACGATGATACGTTCCATACACTGTTGAAAAGTTCAAAGGTTAAATTGAGAGAAATTTTATAGCGAATGAAAGAACGATTGCATGAAAAATGAAACTCTATAACAACAGTATTGGTGTACAAAACTTGTTAACATGCATCACAATTTTAAACACAAAATTTTCCTCAGCGTCGTATATTTTATATAGCTGGAGCAAAAAACAGGAATCCATTTCCGTCGATCGTTCGCAAGTAAACCGTTTTTCCCATCAAATACTTTTTTCAGAATGTTTATAATTACGGAAGTATTTTGCGAAGTTGTAAACCAAGAACAGTTTACAGTCTAATGAAACACAGGAAAAATAGGATTTTGATGTTTCTCGTCATCCTTGGCTTTCCCTCTTCGGACTGGAGTTTCATTTCATCGAGTAAACCTTATCTCGCATTTTCATTGAACAGTATCAGTGTGCGTTAGAAAACGCGACAAGCTGCCGCAACAAATTGTCCGCCCCTTCGCTTCCGTAAACGCGCAACTTGGTCGACGAGTCAACGCGGGCCGCATTGTTCCACGCCCTCTCTTCCGCCCGGCAATCAACGAGAAAGTTTTGCGAAAATCCGCTGTTTATCGAACGTACGACATGACAGCCACGCCATAATAGCCGAGCTGCCGATTCTCGAGGCTCGTTGCTGTCGACGCGATAGTCTCACGAATCAAGTACAAGGAAGGTAAAGGAAACTTGATGGACGATATACTTCGGATATTTCTATAATTGTGTATGTTGGCAATAAATAATGAGGGGGAAGTAACAGAATGTTGAACGACTTCGACTGCATTAGTCACTCATTATCGAAAGGGCTCTGGCACTTGTATATCAAATAGTAATATTGGATGCTGTATAATTACGTTTCGTATTACATTCATGCAACATTTTTTTTTCTAAGGTAAATGTAACATTTTTATGTTCTAATAGTTATATTTGATATTGAATCAATAATTTTTGTTATCAACTAAACATAATCGATTAGTTAATATTAGTACGTGACAGGTAGCACACAATAAACAAATTTGGTAAAGACAATAATAATTTTGTACATAATCAGATAACGTATCTGTAAAATAAGCGGTATATCTTAGAAGAACTAATACATTAATAAATGTATAATTTGTCATTCATTGGACGTGTTGACAAATTTGGTATATTTAATTAACAGTATCGACTGTAAAGAGTAGCATCGACGCAGAAGTAATCTGACAAATTTATACATTTACTGTGCAGAATGTGAACATTGCGTTTTCATAATATCGTTTATAAATGGTTACTTAACGTTAAGCACGGTTAAAGTGCGTTTCGAGTTAAAATGTACAATCATGGAATTTTAATTGATTTATAAAAGTATAATCGAATGTTTATGCATGTTATTTAATTTAATTTAATTTTTAAATTTAATACAATTATTACCTTTTTCGTAAAACCAAACATATGTGGCAGGTATTCCTTTCGATTTGCATTGCTGAATTTATTATTATTTATTGCCGAATGAATACTGTTCACATCGTGGAAACAACGAAGTATTTAACCACGGCAAGCGAAGTTTACTGTTACAACAAAATAGTAATTTACAGTCTTTGCAATAAACTTGTCCGTTGCGTTATCACGATTTTAGTTCATAACTCATTCGTCGAGCAGTCATCGTGGAGGTGTATTAGTACGAACGCAGTGTCTGGCATTATAGACGCAGGTAAAAAACGCGGCATAGGTTCCGGACGCGCATGAGGGGTCGCCGCGTAGCAGCATCCTCGGATAAGGAAAGGCGATGGGATTATTGATGAAACGAGCGGCGACTCGTATTCTCCCGGCCGATCGTGCCATTCGCGAGAAAGTGTGTCCGATCGATGATGCATTTCGCTGAAACAAGGGGATAATAAACATCGGCAGCTCGACAGCCGCGAAAACGGCCCCGCTTTCTTCTCCGCCCGAGGAGATTTTCGCGCGATCCCGAGCCGAATCGATCGATCGGAATGAGAGAAGTCTGACCTTTCATATCGCGGGCAATAAATGCCGTCAGGAATAGTGGCGAACGGTACGAGAGTTCGGACGTCGTAACGCGGCGGTCCCGGAATGCGCCGGCAGATGAGCCTCCGGCTGCTGCAACGGTCACGGCGTTGAGATACTACAGTCAGATGCAGTCTCCGCCGCGTCATTCGACGACTGAAATTTTTCACGCAGACATTCCGATTTCTAATGACGAGCTGCAGCAGCGGCGGTTTCATTGACGTGTTATTTACGAACGTGCTCAACGACCGCAATTACCTTTCGACGAAAATTCGCGAATCCGCGGCACGGGAGAAGCGCTTTACGTTATCGAGGACTCTACTGCCTTCATCGTCGCTAACCATGGCTGAACCGCGAGAACTTTTGCGCCCGGCATTTCGCGTCAATTGCCTCTCGAGCCGTGCGAACTTCTGCGTTTATTTGCGAAATGGCTCGTGCGCAGTCGTAACCGACGTGTCCATGTAATACGAAGATCGCACCGAGTTATGACCTTTTGTTTTGCAATCACCGAAGTATCGTTGGGTGAAGGAAAAAGACGCAATGTTTGATCCACGTAGCCAATTTATATTTTTCAACTAGACCGACTACAGTTCTGTTACGGCAGCAACTGTTACTACAGTTGCTCTATTTCCAATGTCTTGAACGTAGCTATCAAACTATTTGCCAACGATTATCCGAGACAATACGGTTACTCAGTAGAAGAATCAAATGTTCTTTTCCTGAGGCATCTTGTCTTCAACGTGGTGGAGAAGGCAGAATTGGAACATGAACGTCACAATGGTGTCAAGGGGCAAGATGGAGACTACCGACGGTTGCAATACCGATGGAACAGTCCTCGATCCCTTCTTTCAATCCGGAACAAGAGGAAGATCGAGGCAGGTTGCTGCAGCGCAACTGCAGCAGCAGCAACATTGTTAGTTGCGTCAGCGACCGAGCTTACATAATACAGCAGCGGCATATCCGTTCGTCAGTGTGCGCTTATGGACGCGCGCTCCTATTTGCCCAGACCCGCGTGCATCCTTCCTCCGCTGGGACCACTACCTCCTCGTACGCCCATGTGCAAATCGCCCATGGCTTGCCGCCGGTGCATTATATCGCACGTTACAACTTCATATAAAGCGTTAGCCCCGGACACGCAGCCATTCACTCGAGACACCCGACCACTCGTTACCGATCACGACGCGCTTCGGCTCAGAAAGAAAACGACGAGCCGACGTCTGTAGCACGCCGCTCTTTCGATCGAAACATGCTTAGCCGATTACAGCCGGCTTAATTAAGTTTCCGTTTTTTCCTCTTGGTTATGTCCCTCCATACTCGATTTTGTGCAACATAGTATCATCTGTGATATTAAGCCGCTGCTCGTTAACTGCTCCGGTAGAACAACCGTATCGAAGTGCGACTGCGAATGCTCGTTATCAGCAGGGCCAGAAGCAGCGTTACGTGTCCGGCATGGCAAACGACGGTGAATGCGTTCCGCGGATTACCGACGACGTCACTGGCGGCGTTTCCTAATCGCTGGTGGTCCGATCGTGCCATGATGTTATTACACTGGGTAAAAATGACTCCGCGGCCGTCATCAAAGTGCGGTTTGTATTCGTTAGCGATTCAAAGCAGGGATCATATTTTTAGGAACAGCTCGATTATGGAGATTAGTATTGGCGTTGGTCTCGTTCACTAAATCCATCGAAAGGATAATTAATAACATCAACACATTCGCGACTGCTGACGCGGATGCGCGTCGTTTCAAGTTCAATTTCTGCTTGTCGGAGACGTGAATTCACGTGCCAATATACAAGCGAATGTGTTACTATGCACTGTTCTCATACTTAAACGAAGTCGTAGGAATGCAAATAATAATACTTGTCTTGCAAGGCAAATGACAAATCATTTGTAACTGTAGGAAGTAATTTTCTGAATGAGAAGTCAGCTTGATATTCGACCGTTAATTTGAGCAGAAAAAAGTGTATATTTGAGTACGCAAATGCGCAGCTTTTCTCAGTACGTCACTGCCGCGCCAACCTTTCCCTTTCCACGGGAAGTGCGTGAATCCCGCATTGGAAACAGATCTACCGTGGTCTGCGTCGACGTACGCTGTAATAAGTAGAGAAGACGGGTCGTCACGAGTGTCGTGAGGAAAAGATTCGACGCATCGGTTGAAACGTTACTCCGATCAAACGAACGGTAATTTCATACGAAATGTATGAAATTACCATTTCGAGCCAGTAAGTCCAATAAGAGTGAGGCGAGGACACGCGTTCGGTTCGATGACACTGGCTCGCGCGCGATACGTAGGGACGTACGCAAAAGTCCGCGGCACTCTCATTGCACCGACGCCGCGGACGAAGCGTCTAACGGTGCAGTTTCTGCAGCGTGCGCTTTGTTCACGGTGTAACTACCGATTTGAGAAATTATATGAATTTCTGCCGCAGTCATGGCTCTCTTCCTCCAGTCTCCCTGCACGCCCCCTCCCTCCCCCGACCGAGTCGTTTGCACCTTCCCTGCGCTGCCATACACAGCCAACGAACCGCGTACGCGGGAGAGTCCCACGCGTCTCGTCGGCTGCACGTATCCCACGTCCGGTGTCCGCCGCTCGAATCGCGTCCCTATAAACCTGTCCCCGACGCGGCTTATGCGCGTCTAATGCCGACGCTCCGGCGATATGTATCCACCGGTATATATATTCTCATATCGCTTACGCAGGGTCGGAAACGCGTCCCACCCTCTTCCTCTTTCCCTCATTGACAGCTGATTTTCTCGAAAAATTAATTTTTCAGTTGACATGGATGAAAGGCACGCGCATAATCAAAGATTCAGTATCCGTATAAATGAAGCAGATCTCTGTTTTTCTGTCGGTCTTTTTGTCACCGCAGTGACTCACTTTGCGAGGAACTGAGAATTAATAGTATGAAATCATCGCGAATTTCGTCTAATTCGTCCAGTGTCGTCCTTGACTTCGTTTCGCAAGTTCTCGCCAATTACTCCCCGCTGCCGAACGAGGTCGCCCCAGATAAGCCCACGTGTTCAATAATCGCGAACGAGGCCGATGATTCGCGACGCGTGGGTTTCGTCCCTGCGAGACGATCAAAAGACACGGGGTCAATCGTCGACGGACAATTGTCATCGGCCGTGTACGCGACCCAAAAGCCGGATGGAACGGCGTCGGTTTCATCGCATTTCCGTTCCTAATTGACCGATACGTTTCTCCAACCGCAACGCTACTTTCCACGCCCGCCCGCCGTTGAGCGCCGTATCCGCCGAGAAAGTAGGATTTATTATTGCCATGTGTCCGCGTATTGTGCGCGCGCGTCTACTTATCACGACGAACGGCACGCATCGACGCCGTTTATCGGCCAATCCGGAAGTTAATTGTGCCCGTAACGAGAGACGGGAAACTGCGGTAGGCCGGACGGAAAGCGGCTAAACAGAGCGTGCAGTTCTCCAATCTTTTTGCGCACCGTTCCGGTTTCGTGCGACCCTGCGATCGGTTGACTACTACGCCAAATATGTTGCGTCGTTTTTCATTCTCCTTTAATCAGGCTGCCGGGCGTTTGTTTCCCAGTTTTGCACTCTGGACTGGGGTTAACGCGCGTTACACGGGGTATTCATTTACTCTGCAGCAGGTGCGATATTCATGTATGGGAAGAAAGACTTTCCCAGGTAGAGCCTCATTGTTTATACGCGTATATAAATCGTAAACGCTCTGCAACAATTTCCTTGCTAATTGATACAATCTGTTGCTTTTTAAAGTTTATTCGCTGGGCGAGGTGGACGATTAATCAACAACGATAAATAATTGTGTACTCCGTGTCTGTAGCCAACAATAAAATAGCGTGCATATAATTATGAGAAAACGAAAGGCGCGCATCGCGTGAAATGCATCGCCGGGACGAATCGCACCGTGGTCACCGCGGTGAGTTTCGTCCGCTCTTGGTGGCGCAACGTACGCAGGGATTCATTTTATTTTAATGAATTCGTCATTAATCAGAGATAATCAGAGGAGAAGCGGGAGAGCGGGCGCGCGCGCGCTAACTAGCCGGAGCATGGATCCTGTATCGAGTCCTTGGACGCGTGACGAGCCGCGAGAGCGCGTCTCTCGCCGCCTCTCGCCGCCCTTCCCCATCCCCCGGCTCGCCCCGCGCCGCCGCCTCGCCTAACCATCTATCACCGAGACCTTCTCTATCTCGCATTAATAATCATTCGCCTTCTCTTCAATCATTTCTCGCGTCGTCTCGAAGCCACGAAAAAACCGACAGCGACAAAAGGCTCGGACCGCGTCTCGTGCCTTAACGAGTAGCCGGCAAGAGCTCGCTGTGAAAAATGTTGCGGCGAAAATTGCCACAACATTCGTCTTCTCGTCCTCCTCCTCCTCCTATCCTTCTCTTTTTCGTTATAAAATCAACTATTTTTGAGTAATCGGCGGTAGGGCGTTTTGCATAAATTGCACACTACTTATTTACCGTTGAATCTATTTGTGTC
Source organism: Nixonia krombeini (assembly GCA_022817245.1). NCBI lineage: Eukaryota > Metazoa > Arthropoda > Insecta > Hymenoptera > Scelionidae > Nixonia > Nixonia krombeini. The sequence continues at coordinate 4,932 of JABFPT010001422.1, read as the reverse complement.
ACACGTAAAAAATGAATGTTATAACAGTGCTGACGCAAAATCAATATTTGAGTATAATTTACATGTAAGTCTGTTGTCACTAGTACTTTTATTATATCTACAAATTTTCATCGGCTTTTCCGCGTTTCGGGAAGAACATATGGAATGGAGTGGAATGCATGAAGAATCCGCTTCTCAAAGGCCTCAACTCGATTGACCCAACGGCAGTTGCACTTAAAATGTCCTGTATGTAGAATGTAGTTGTAATTGATTGTGTTGTCGGGTTAGCGCACAGTCATGCGACTAATGCATGTCGGCGCGGGTCAGTTGCGATCCAAACTAGAAAGCGTTTCGCGCGCTTAGTTTCCGAAATGCAGACGGTGATAAACGCAGTGAAATTGCCGTTTCATCGGGCAAGTCGCGAGTATGCGGCTAACGGGCTACTTGTGCGCGGCGGCGGCTGTTGCGGCCGCGGCATTCGGCCGCTGGCGACAGGAGACATTTTCCACTTTCGCCACCCATGGCACGCTGCATTCTTCTCGCGCACTTTTCCCCGCATATCTATAGCGGAGCATCGTATTTACATAATTTCTCGTGTCGTGCGTTCGCGGCACGTACGCGATGAAATGTTTACTGGTCGCTCGTATATTCTGTTTAACCCGTCAATTACGAGGATTTCCTTTCCCACGACTAACATAAGCACAGTGCCGTAATGAAATTGACATAAATCACATTTTTGAGGTTACGCTGATTAACGCAGTAATTTATTTCTCGGATGATAATAACAATGGCAGGTGCGATTACGGTAATTTTGCAAAGCGCGATCGTACATCGATCACGCTCGGCAACAGCGCGCCGACTCATAATCGGCGGGCGAGCTGCGCGCAAAAAGCGGGTCGGGGACGCGTTTAAGCCGTAATGAAACCGCGAAAAACGGTCGGCATCGACGTCCTAGAATTTATTGTTATGCGGCGGATTTTTGTCTTGGCGGCACCTCGCTCGGCCGGCGCACTTGCTGAAAAAAGCAAAAGCCGTTTCTCTCTCCGGTCTTGGAAACCAGACTTGCGAGAAACTCGTTTAATGCTCGACTTACGTCCGAGCTACCATGCGCGTATGCTTCTTTGCGCTTCCAGCAGCGGCGGTGGCAACGATGGCGGTTGTAGCTTTCATAATGAGCGAAAGTGACGCGTGTCTGCGCAACTCTCGTTTTGTCCACTAGCTACCGGCAAAAAATAGTCACCCTTGTGAAGTCTGCACCCAAAATTCTCGGTGGGCTTTAGAACAAGTTAAGGCAAAATTTCGATAACAAAAATTTGAAAAATGGGGAAGGTTTTTTGCAAGAAATGAGCTCTCACGGTTCCTTACCCCTTCATTTTTTTCGATAAACCAACTTCGACTTTCGGCTTTGAGTTGCATTTCAACAGATAAATCTCGCGACGAACATCAACATTCACCCTCCACGTAAGTCCTTGCCGAAATTAGGGGCAGGAATATTCGAGGAAGAAGAAAAAATTAAATGGGTTAGCGAATGATCTATAATGATTTCGAAAGCAGTTTTTCGATATTATTTAAACTGAAAAAGTTTAAACAAGTACACAATTTTGTGGTCACCGTTCTGAGTGCGTAAATTGAGGGCGCTGAGAAAATTCTGGAGAATTTTGGTTACTGTTTCTTATGAGATTTTTTAGCGCAACTTAAATATAAAGTTTTTTTTCTGATTCCAATTTCTTTATTTTGGTGCCCTTACTTTTGGAAAAACGACGTGCTAATTTTACACGGATATACTCTGACGCATGAGAAACCGCTGGCGAAAAGATACGATCCCGATGGAAGTTGCAAATAACTCGACGGCGTTTCCATCGACCACAGTCGAAGAATGTTTCGCACCAGTTCCAAAACGGCGATTTCGCGGTTGACGCGAATTGTTCTGCGCCGGGTGGGAAACTGCTCTCGGCGCTGGTTCGAAAATATCTCAATGACGCGGCAAGGTCGCGCGTGCGAAATCACTCGCCGGAGGTGCCTCTTTTCGCCCTTTTTTTCAGCGCGAATTATCACAAAACATTTTGTGACGATCGCCGAGCGGCAGTGGAATCTCCTCGGTGCCGACAATGAATTGGAATAGAAGATGTCTCGGAGGTACGCGCTCTGCGCGTTGGCATCTAAGCGAGGAACACAATAGATGCGAGGGGGGAAAAGTCGCCCCGCCGTGGCTGCGATTCTGCGTGCACGCATGTACGCACGCGTCTACGTCGCTGCCGTCGCGAATCGCGCTGGTACGCGCGCGTTCACTGACCGCGCACGCGATCGTCAGGCACAAGGCTGAGGAGAAAAAGCGGCGGAGAAGCGGCAAGGCAGAGGAGGGGCGGAAAAATACGCGCGCTCTCCAACGCTGGAAATGATTGATGCTCGTGGTTTAATTTGGGACAAAGAATCGTGCACTTGCCCCGAGTCGTCAGGTTGCGCGGTCGGAAAAAGCGCAGCTGCAAGAACTACTGGAAAGAAAATGTTGCAGTTGAATGGGGAATATTATTGCACCTGGGAAGGAGTGCCGTTCGATTTACAGCCTATGTGGCAAACGCGACCTTCGGTATTGACGCGGATCTCGTCGCAAAAAGCGTACATTTCATGTGCTTTTACCGCGGACACGTCGCCTCGTTCTGACAAGTTTGTCGGTTTATTTACCACTTTACGACGGTTACGAAAATTCGTTACTATCGAAACTGCAGGTATTTTCCACAGTTGACACAACAGTTTCTTTCTTCCAGCCGTAGCGAGGTATCGTAGTTATGGTTACGACGACGAAAACTCGGTTGTTACAGCGATCAAACTTGTGTAACGTTAACCAGACGACATTCAGCGAACGAGCGTTATTCCGTAACGTTCTGTTAACCACAGTGCATATCTCGGCGTGTACGAGCGAAAAATATAATAGTGGCCGACAGTTGCGACGAATGTCAGATGTCTAGCGAACCCTCGCCGGAGATAGTCCGACCCACTTACTCTCTTAAACGATCCTAAACCTCTTGTCTTAGTTGGTACTCCGCAGTTCCACATATGCCACATGCTAATGTTAATGATTATGATAATGACAATAATAAAAGTCGCAATAGTCACGCCCCTGTTCCCCATACCCGGAAGCAATGTAGCCCAGCACGCAATGGCGGCGCAAAGTGTAAATACCGTGTGTCTGTGAACTGCGTACGTATGCGTTTCCGGGTGCGCGTCGTGCGTGTATGTGTGCCTGTGTTCGTGTAATGAGCATTTCGCAGTTAGTCGGGACGGGAGACTCGAGCTAAGATTCGATCTTTGTTTCAGGCCACGAGGAAGATCTCCAAGTGCGGCTATCTTTTTGTGGCGCCGGGGTGGGATTTCTCCAACCCGCTGAATCGAACGAAGGTAAGAACAATTATTTATCACTGTTACATTATCACAGGAGTCTGCGAAAGTCGCATTGAAATAAGGGAAACTGCGCTGTTTTACAAATCCCGTTTCTGATTACTTCCAATCCGACTTTAATGACTCCAACAGTTTAAATGTGTGTCAAGGAAAGTTGTCACTGTCGAACGTTTTTTTATTTTTTTACGCAACTATTGAGATTTAACTTTTAAATTCCAAAAAGGGGTGCTAATTTTACGAGGGTTCAAACGTTTTATGTTTCTGACATATGAGCACCAAACAACTTTCCTCAAGGCCGCGGCGTGGTGAAATTGCCGTTGAAACCACAGTTTTTCCTCAAACGTTAGTGGAATTAGTTTATCAGAATGCGTGGAGAAACTTACTCTCGTTTCTCGACCGATAGGCCAAGTTTCACGCAAGAAGTTGTGACATTTGTCAGACATTTTTCGTTCGTCGTCATGCGACAGTGTGTCAGGGAAACTTCATTGGCACGAGAAAGGACTAATTTTACTTCGGCAAAATAAGTCGCTTCCGTCGCTATGTCGGTATTATAAGTGTTCGGCAGTCATGAGAATTTCTTTTTATCGAGAAAGTCGGTAGGCGGATGATGCGCGTTTTCTGTCTCGGGGTGAAAATTAGTTGGCATTTAAAGTGAGAAACGGCTCTTTCCGTGAAAATGGTTATTCGATGATGTTGCTGCTGCTGCTGCGTTAACGTTATCAATGTCCACCTCATGCAGGAGTGGCCGGAGGAAACTTCTTTGAATCCGTGCGCGAATTGATGATATGTTCCCGACGATATTTCCAAGTAGGAATTAAAGAGAACATAAAGTGGATGCCACAGCGTTCTAGATTACTTTATCGCCGCATCAGTTAGCTGTGACGGAAAATCAACCGATCGCATTTCACCGAATACTCCTCCTTTTTTTTCTCTTGGACTTTCTATAAACATGTCTGTAATTAGAAGCGATTGACTCGCATTGATAAACACGTATTACTTTATTTCTTTTTTCATTCCACGCTGTGACATTTGCTTCTTGAACATAAATTCATTTCTAAACGACAGTAGAAAGTCCGTTTGGCAAATACGATATATGTAATTTTCGTCTAACATGGGATTAATTGTAAAACGGGAGAAGTTGCACGAAAGTACTCCCGGAGGCGCGGCGAGGATCTTGAACTGTAAGGTAAACCAACAGCGCTGTTCAAGCGCTGTTAATTTTCGCGGAGAGAGAAGCGATCGGTGCGGTATCGGCCGCGGTGTCGCGACAACGCGGCGGTTTCGAGTCATCGTCTCTAGCCTCGGGGGATCTCGCGAGACGTTGGAGAGTGTCGACCGCAACGCGGCGATGATCGCGGCCCGTCGCAAGAAAAGGTAGAAAGCGACCCGCCGCTACCTCAACGTCCTCGTATCCGCCGACGGACTCTCACTGCGGACAATTTCTGCGACCGACTGCTCACCGGCTCGATCGATGCCGATGAAAGTGATAGGCTGATAATTGTCGCGATACGGTTCTGCAAAGATTCGTCGGCATGCATAAAAACCCGTTTCGCATTG
>JABFPT010001421.1:13021-25673 GCA_022817245.1 Nixonia krombeini | reverse complement strand
TAAAGATGCACCACGCACTGATAGGCCCGTCGTGGAAAATGTCCGCATCTGGCACCAAGCGATTACCATGTTTTTCTTGCATTGCAAAACTTCCTTAGAAATAAGAAATTGGCATCAAGAGAAGATTGTGAAAATTGATTACTAGAGTTTTTCGCCAATAGGGACCAAAGCTTCTATGAGAGAGGCATTATGAAGCTACCTTTAAAATGGCAAAAATTATACAACAAAACGAAGCATATTTGACCCAAATCGGACAATCCGAAATACGTTAAATAAAGTCTTGAAGTTCATGTAAAAATAATGGATTTCTTTTTCCCCAACCTAATATTAGGTGTACAAATAAGTATCCTTCATCTGAGAAAAATTGATGCATTCAAAAAATGAAGCCTTCTTCCGACGCGGTGTCGGCATGCTGCCAGAAAGATGGTAAAAAAGTAATGATACGCGATGGACAATACTTCGAATAAAGTATTAGGTTCCGTTCTTTCAATAAATGCTTAATTTTTGATTAAAAACAGCGGAAATTTATCGGTACACCCAATAGTAATATGCGCGTTTGTACAGTATGATTCATTTTATTCATTTACCACGTTAATCAAAAGTTCCATTTCATAAATTCCTGCGCCATCTCGAACATGCGCAAACACATTTCTCCACCGGACTAAATCGAGTAAATCTGTTTCTATAAAATGGCCAGGACGAAACAGTTTTGAGTAATCCTCGGCTTCGGCCTCGCGTAATTCCCGAGACTGGTAATACGCCGCGTGTGTCTGAGAAACATGTTTACATTAATTTAAACGTATCCGGTGATTACGCTATTGTCTCTGCGGGTCGGCACCACCTCGATTCTTATCTCGGGCATCGCTAAGCGATCGCCGCTGAAAAGTCATACGTAACGTTTTTGAAAGTCGAGGTTTACTGCCCATTCACATAATTGGTTGCAAAATTTGCGTTTACGCCTTTGCAATTGCACAGGAGGAACAAAAAAAAAAGAAAAAGGTAACGAAATCGATCTACACTTTGTCAACTAAACGAAAAAAATATGTAGATCTTGAAGGAAAAAATTTGGTGATGTAATGATGGTAACAATAATTAAGTTACGTTAGGTTAGGTCGTGGCACTAAAAAGGCACAGTAAGTATATATACTTTGAAGAAGTTAAAATCATTCTATGCTGCGATGAAGTTTATTAATTTGGTAAAAGTTGCCAATTTATAGGTAACAACGATCATTCCTGCTGCAACAATGGAAATCTTGTAAGTCTTTAATAAAAATCTTTGTGTACGCTACATTAAAGAAGTGTAATTGAAGACACTCGAATGCTAGTTCGTTAAAAAAAATACAATTCATCGGCTTGTTCCAGTTTATTCGTATATAATAATACATATGTCTTCTTCTATGTACATATTTTACCTTCGTATATTTTGTAACGCAGTTTTGTATGTGTGTGCAATAATAGTCCTATATATAGAATAGTAGAGTGTAGAGAAACGCAAATCCCGCATTAAATGTCGAGCGTCATCAATCTGACGGGTCGCAATCAGCGCGATACGAGTCGTAAAGTAAAAGGGTGACGGAGTTGGCCCGGTGACCGGACTCCGGAGGTCTCGCGTTACCAACTGTACAGCCGGGCGTGAAACAAGTCACGGGAATCGGCGAACCTTGCAAACGAGCGGACGTTCGTGTAATTAATTGGCACTGCGATCTTGAAACATATATCGGCGCGTTTTTGTCAAACGATAGCCGTCGCTACCGGGCGTAAGACGGTTGCCGATTTTGCATTAAGATCGGGATGCGCTATTTATGGCGTTGGCAGCATCGCCGACTGGCCATGCCACTCGATCGCAGCGCCGTTTGCGATTTTCCCGCGAGATACCGCAAAAAAGTTTCACAGGATTTCCACAATCGAAAATCTTTCATTTCGACGTTTATAGATCCTTCGTCCTTCGTTTTTGACGTTTTAGAAGAAATTTTGACACGGGAATGACGGTCTTGCATAACTTTCCAGTGTTTTTTCGTTTTTTCATCCCCACCACATTATTTTACTTTAGACGTTACTCATATCGTTACATATTCACCGTGCATTTTTCATTACATTTATCGCATTACATTTTTAGTCGTGACTTCTTTTGCTTCTACCACGATGTAACTGTACTTCGTAGGCAATTTTTCACCGCAGCTGAACTCACATTTGTGGGAGCCGTTATTAAAGATGAACAAACAAAGCATTACCGTTTCCTTGACTGTACGGAAACAGTTACACAGTGTAAACAATGTAAAAGAGATATATCATACCTGTCAATTCTTGTAATCAAAAATAGATATATCATCAATGGGAAAGAAAAATATTTCAGTTAACGGTGACAATGACTCAATGTCATAAATTAGAAATATATATCCTGCCACCTGAATTTATACTGTTAGTTTACATATGCACATTAAACTTGTATTTAAAACTAAAGAGAATTTAAAATAATAAAATGAATAAATAAAATTCTAGCGGTAAAACATTGAATTCAATCTCCCTCGTGATTATTTGGCTTTCGTGCAACAGATTAATCTAATTTTGAGATAAAATTTGCGTAATGACAGAAACGTCCATATTGGTTTGCTCTACGATCAAACATTGTAAACTTAACATTACCCAACCTTGAATTATGGATCTAAACATTTTCGAACAGTAGATGGCACACGAGTTTATTACATTAGACATTATGAAATACACGTTGCTACCTTATTCTCCTCGGTTTACACCCACAGAAAAAGGAAGGCATAGAAATGGGGTCAGAAAAACTCTAGTCAAGGCACAGAAAAGAATTTTTTTTTCACCGGTGACCCACTTTTGAAAGAACGTTTATCAGTTACATATATTACATATCAATTACATAAATACTCAAACTCCGCGTATTTCTTCAACAAGTAAAAAATAATAACAACATGTTAAATGTGTTAACTGTACGGTACAACGACATAATTCAGTAAACGAGCGGTAAATTATGTAGTCGAAATTTACCAGCAGAAGAATCACTGCAACTTGTTTCCGATAAACCTACATTACTAACTGATTAAAACCGAAACGTTTGTCAAGGAATTTTCTTTTCATTTAGAGTCACTGTTCGTAAGCAGAATCATTTTTTTTTATATCGGGCATGATTGTTATTTTATGCAACTGCCAAAAATTCCTGAATTCGAATTCGTTCTTCCCTCCTGCGAAATAAAATCTCGATCATTTAGCAGATAACGTTTGTCGAAGAAATTCGTGAAACGACATTCCAGTTTGCGATCGGAATAAGAAGAAGGCGAATCGAAAACCGCGAAATCCAGCTCGGCTCCTTCGCGATTTCTTCCCTGCTTATCGTCGCTTTTTTCTTCTTCCCCCCCCACCCTTCCCCCCACTTTTCTAGCTCGATCGCGCCTTTTGGAACGGTCGCCATTGGTTGGAGAAAAGCTCACTTTCTCGGATGGTGTAAGTAATGACGATTGTATTCGTGCGCTGTACACCGAATTAATGGTAGTCGAGATCTCGGCTTATTTTATCAGTCGGAATATCGCCAAGTCTGCTTTCAATTCCCACTTTTCAGATAACTTTTTTGTAACAAAGAACAGATAACTGTTCCACTTTGCCCCGTAGTGGGAATTCATCGACCTTGTTTATTGTTCGCAGTTCGCTATCTCTCTCTCTCACTTTTTCTTAAACAAAAGATAAACAATTTGCGCGATTGTTCCCTTCCCGATGTAAACACCAGCAGCGCCTAGAAAATCGAGGTACGAATTGTTACTTCGCGCGACGAAACGAAGAGTTAAAAGTAAATTAATTTGTTCCATGATGAAAATTATAAACGTTTTATATAATATTCCGCGTTTTATATAATAGTTAGAAAACTATCAGCAACTATGGAATAGTGGTAAAAACGACACTTTTTACAAACCATCACTACCGTGAACATTTCGTGGGATAATTCACCCTAATTATACCGTCTGTTACTCGTTTCTCGAATCAAAGCGTTAGAAACTTCTCTCGTAGAGTCGAAAACAATCGGGCTATGACGAAACCAGCGAAGACTCGAAACCGCAAATCGGGAGGGATTCATCCTGAAACCGGAGGCGTAAAGCAAGGTGGGAAAGGTTCGGCCCAAAACCCTTAAGGGAACGGGAAAAGGTACATCCTTTGACCTTAAGACGAGCCGAACGCAGCCATCAACATCCGTCACCCCGGGCTTGGCATCTTTTTCTGCACTCTCGGACGTCATTGCGGGACCAAGCTTGCCGCCATGCAATGTCCGCATTTTTTACAAGGTCGACTAGTGCGCACAGGTAGGCGTCCGTAGGCCCGACAAGACTCGCCCCGCTGCAGCGACTTCTTTTTGCTTCAGGCTGTGGTTCGTTCGAACGAGCGGTCCGAGCACGCACGTGCGACTGTGATTTGCATAAAACGCTAAAAGGGCGCGTACTTTACGCCCGGCTCGCCTCCACATACCGACTATTCCGCGACGCAATTGCCGGACTTTTTCCCATCGATAAACGGTCATTTGCCGGGCTGACGCGCGAGATAACGGACCGATTTGGAACGAGTCGAAGTTTGTCGAAATGTCCCGGGGACAGATTTAATTGCATTTGCCAAAGTACGGCAGCCTTTTTCCTATTTCCTCACTTCACCCCGTTACGGGATAGTCAGTGTCCTTTATTCGATTAGTCCTTGCGAAACGAAATGTTCAACTTTGACTTTAACACGAGCTGAGTGGAAAATAATCAACGAGACATTTTGTTGTTAACGGTTTTTGCGGCGGGAGACTCGGTACGGCGAATTTCATGAGAATACCGTAGAGAGATTTGCTGATTTGTTGGGAAGCAACGGGACTTAATTGTTCCGTCAAGTCCTCTTTCTAACGTCACAATGACGAGCATCGATCAACGTCCGCGGACGTGGCAACGCCGGGAAACTCTGTCAAACCGTAGCCATGGCACATGATAAATCTTCCCGATGGCGGCGCGATCGCTCGGACGAAAGTTCAAGATGGCAACAGTAGACCAATGCGACCGATTTGTATCTCGCCCGCCGCCACTGTCCGCGTCCGACTATCGCAAATCTGTAGCGCTCGCGCTTTTCCTCATCATTTCCACGCATGCGCAAACTTCGAGTTTGGAAAAGGAAAAGTCTTTTTCGATAAACTTCGTCGCGAACAATTCCTCAATCTGCGATATAATCGCGGTCCGACAATAAAGATGACGATGACGCCGACGATAATGACGGTGATGATGGAAAAGTGATAGCGATGACAATGATAATCGTGACACTGACGACGATTGCGAAACAAGTGACAGGAGTGATAACAGTGTCGGGTCTGATAATGACGGTAATGACAGTGACAACGAAACAGACGTTACTGAGAATACACGAATAATCAACAGCGACGTTTCGCGTACCAATAAATTTCGTTCAAAGTTCGCGCCTCCGAATTGTCACAGGGATTGTCACGTGTAGACTGTTTGATCTAAGACGTGTCCCGGTACAATAGTTGTGGCGAATGTGCGCGATATCCATTACCGGCGTGACAGCAATACCGGCAATGTGTACACGGCGCGGCCGTGCAATTGTACAATGCACGTCCTCATCAACGCTGTACGAATGCACTGCATCGGCGCATCGCGCGATCGTCCAGTCATCCGACGGACCCAGCTCCCGGACTCGTTCGTCACTTTGACCGGTTTCCCTCGCGAACGTACCGTCGCATGTAAGCTTTGTCCGTCTATTCGCAACAAATTTGAGAACAACATATGCCGGTGGATATGAAAAATCGCACCCGGCAAAAGAAAAAAAAATCGAGGGAAATTTAGCAGGAAAATACAATTGTTAATTAACTGTAACGACAGTTGTGTTTAACGAACAGAATTGTTAAAATTGCACTCGGCTAAAATTTTTTAACATATTTCGTACGAGTCGCGAGACATTTTTTACATTTTTTAGACTCAATCGATGACTCAAGGAAGTTCAACGAAACAGAAATGTTATATTTGAAGCACTCCATTTTTGCATTGATTTTTATATTACAATGAAAAATCGTATATAAATACGTAATCTAGAGGTCATGGTAACGATCTGTTACTTAGTCAATCTTTCGTTTTTTATTGAAAAGATTTTATTGATGATTTTGTATTTGGGGATTTTGGTATTGTACTTGATATTAGATCAAGTACTTTTTTCTGTTTTATAGGGATTTTTTTTTATTTGATGAGAGGTACGCGCTAGGAAGTTTTTCTCGTTTGCTGAATTACAAGGTACTGTACATGACCCTAATTTCTTTGAAAGTGACGATGATGGAAGAAAGCTTCAAAACGTGTTCCCAAAAGTGTGAGGATGAACCGAAATAGGGCGTTATTTGGAAAGAACTCTTGAAGGATAGCAAAGAAAATGCGCAGTGTGCAAAAAATGTAAATGTAAGAAAACAATGTGGTAAATGTAACGTCAGGTTACGTGTGGAGTGTATGAAAAAATGGCATAACTAACAGCTATTTTTATACGTATAAGATAACGTATGTAATAAAATACATAGCGTCTTATCAGTTTTCCGTCATGCAACCTGCAACAATCCCCATTTGGGACATTTTCAAAAGTATCAAATATTGTCAAAACAGAACATAATTTGAATTTCATTATACTGTTACACAAATTTGGTTATATATATATATATATATATATATATATATATATATATACTTCTCCGACCAAAAATTAAAAAAAAATTTGGCAGTAAACGGGTTTAAGTGCATATATACATCAAATATGTGCGAATCCTTCAGCGCGCAGAGCACCGTACGTGTTAATTAAAGCAATTCATTACAATCGAATCAAAGAAATTATACGTAATTTATTATAAGTTATAACGTAAACGTTAATGTTAACTTCTGTAGATATGACTTTGATCGGCACCATTTAATATCGTTAATTGACTATCGTGTTTTTTTGTTAGGTTAGGTTAGGTTGTGGTAATGAAAATATTCGGTTGCAAGAAGCAGGCCGTGCTCCCCGATGAAGTGCCATCCGGTGAATGGCCTCCTCTTCCCTCCTTCCCTCCGCGACTGCATTCCGGAGTGTCGGAGACTCGCGCTCGCGACAAGCCCGTTCCGCGTCCCGGTGTCTCCCGTGTAATTTATGCATATCCAGAATAAGCAGGGAACGCAGTAAATCGGCAACGCGGCACGACGTGATTTAGCGCGGCCGATCCTTCTATGAAAATCCGCGGCTGCGCCACCGCGTCCGTCACTCATCCCGCTTCCTCTCAAATCGTTGCTCTTTTCACGCGCCCGCGAGAAATCACTGTTTCGATTAAATCACGCCCCGGCTCGATTATTCAAGATTACATTTGCATCAGAATACGTTCCGCGATTTATTTCGCCGAATGATTTACAATTACTTTTTTCAACGGTGATTCGACATCGAACGTGGCATATCTTTTTACAACCATTTCACACGATTTAGAATATTCAAAAAGTTATTTCGCCAAATTAGATTTTTATAAGACACTTTTGTAACACTTTTCCATACCATTTTTTTCTGAAAACCTTGCAATACTTTTTAAGTTGTTGTATATTTTTTCCCAAAGTGGATTTGCCTTCTGGTTCCTACGTTTGTAAAAAATGCGTGGCAACAAGGCGCAATCAAACGATAATTAAAATTCCTCTCCTTTGTCCGCGTTCATTCGATTCGGAAAGCTCTTCCTCCGACGGCTTCCACACGTTCGCGTGATTCATGGCCGCGGTCCCGCAATTATGCTGTTCTTTTAAAAAATGACACTCGTCCACGAGAATCGAACCCTCGAGCGAAGCGCGCCGGTGGTTTTGCGAAGAGCCGTATTATTCGCCGCACCGGGGAAGAGTAGTTGAATGGGTAACGAGACGTGCGCACAACAAGTCGTTGTTTAATCGCTGCGATCGTCGAAACCGCAGTTGTTATTGTTGGCAGATCTGCTTTCAATTCATTGTGACGCAGTGTGCCACGAAATTGTTTGATAGGCCACTCGTGATTCACTCACCGCCATTGTACATGAAACGTTTCGATAACTGATGCAATTTCATTACCGCGTTTCTTCAGCTAATTAACATCTTCGGCGCTATTTAACTACGCAGAATTTTTTAATTGCCGTAATCGTGCTCGGTCATTACATAACGAAAACTTTCAAACAAAGTCACTATTTATTTATTGACGAATTTATGCATTTTTGTGCCATTTATCGGTGTACTTTAATTTTATATATATCCATTGAAAACATTACTATACTTCAAAGAAAGACATATCTGCAAATTACATCTTTTTCAATTGAAATAAGGTGTACAAATAAGTTTCCGCCGTTTGACAAAAGTCGACACTACCAGTAAGTTATGGTTGAAAGTGTTTGATGTTGAACGTCATTGTTGTAAGGTTCGACATCTGTGAACAACATAACCTTAAAATAACTAATTTTTTATCAGTATAATATATTCTTTTGTGTGCAGAAATTTCGAGTATTGAGCCGAATAAGCGTTATTTGTGGGAACTTTTGATTTACTTCTTCAGTTTGAAGAAATCTGCAGGCGAGGTGCACCGATTTCTCGTGGAAGGCTGCCTTAAGCGAGAGAAGTTGTCGTGAGTGGTATCAAAAGTTTATGAACGGTGAATTTGACATCGAAGATAAAAAACGAAGTTAAGGAATTAGAAAAATTGTTGAATCAAGATTCGTGCCGAACGAAAGAAAAACTTGCACTTACGTTACGTGTTACTCCACTTTCGTCCCTTCACAATAAATGCCCAATTGTTGATTAAAAACGGCGGATACTTATTTGTACGCCTAATACTCACTTGTCTATCGTAATTGGAGGGAAATGGCATTTGTATTAATATAGTTTAATTCCCGAGACGGTTTATTAAAAATTGTCCTTCTGCTAGACTACTACAATTTTCAATTTTTTATTACTGTTTGCGAATCCAAAAACAATTGGCAAATTTAGAGATCACTCATCGACCTGCCGATGTATCAGTCCGATACAATTCTTACGCTCGTGTAAAAGTGAATGGTGAACTCGGACAAGTGAAACAGGTGGGGGTGGAAAATTGTTTCAGAAAATCGACAGGACACGTCATTGGTGATCTATTCGCAATGTAAATGGATTCCCATGTTCAGCAACCTTGCGTCGTAACGACCTTGCCGAGTGCGCTCGCGCGCGCGTATGCAGTAACGTCGAGCGCGGGTCTCGTTGTAAAATATTTCAGTCGATAATAACGCAAATGTGCGTCGGAACGCGGCGATAGGAGGCGAGCGTTGTTTTTCTCCGAGCTGTCCCGCAAAAGTCGTTCCGAGATCAAGTTTCGCGGGATTATTGAAGAGGGGTCCGCGATAAACGAAGAGAAAGGGCGGCGGACACGGGCGAATACATTTGCGGGAATCGGCAGCGTTTTTATGCGTTGCGGAATGTAATGAATGTAACGGACCCCGAGGACTATCGGGGATATTACATTGTCCCGGTCGTGGCCGTAAAAAAGTTTACGGTTCCGTCCGCGTAGATGAATGTTGTTCGGAATACGCAAACGCGCGCGACAAGTGGACAATGATTAAGCTAATCTTTATTCCCCTGTATAATCGAAACTCGCGTACAATCACACATACACCTACAATACACATACGACATATTTCGTTTGTACACGTTTGCAATTTGTCACGAAAAATTAACGAACGCGTAGAACTAACAGCAAATGTATGTACGTTATAACCAACAAAAATTGTAACGTTAATTTTTATTTCACACCCATCCTCCGCTTTTTAATGTCGCATTTGAAAATTTTCGTATGCTGTATTACATCTTTGACGAGTAATTGTCACTTGTAAAATCTGTTGCAAAAAACAGTATCGTTCATTACGTTGGTCGTTATGGACTTACGTTGAAAGTATTTTTAGTTTGGTATGGTGAAAATGTCTACAATTATTGCCCAGTTAACGCAATTTTGCCAAAACTGTTAAATTATGTATCGCCGTTTGCCATCTTTACAATATGAATTGTAAATCATATCCTTAATACGACTCGTTTGTCCAGATGACGTTGACGTTCCGGGCAATTAATTTCAATTAACAA
This sequence comes from Nixonia krombeini, assembly GCA_022817245.1. Classification (NCBI taxonomy): domain Eukaryota; kingdom Metazoa; phylum Arthropoda; class Insecta; order Hymenoptera; family Scelionidae; genus Nixonia; species Nixonia krombeini. Next base: position 15,573 of record JABFPT010001421.1, on the reverse strand, counting down.
GTTGCATTTGATTATATTGTAATTTCATGTCTCGCCAACATCCTGTCAAATGATAATTTAATCGTGTAAAGTGATAACGTTGTTGCTCATTTCCGGTGTAACGACGACTTTACGAGATTTATGTAAGGTTACGTTTTTCACCATTGTACTACCGCGATCTGTTTGTCTGCCGGGGAACTAGTTTCTCGAATACCTGCTCATTGGGCAAGTCCCGATCGTTCGATCACGACTTATCCCGGCGCGGACTTTTCGACATAAAATCTACTCGTTTGTTACAATTCGTTTTAGAATTAACTGTCAATTATGAATTTTGACAGTAAAACCACTGTACGCGACTAGTCGTAAAGTCGTGGGTAAATCGAGTACTAAAAATTAAAATGCGAATTAAACTGCCGATAAAACAGATAAAAATACCACTCAGGTACTATTTCGTACATAAATGTCACAAACGTGAGAAGAAATTATTTGAAAACGATATATATATAAATGACAATAATACATTTTATGAATGTATAATAAAAAGAAAGATGGAAAGATATAAATCGATAAAATTAGAGAAAGATGGTCGACAAATTTCTTATACAGTTACACGTCGATTGTTTAATCAATTTTGAAACGAGTCAGGTAAGACGATGCAACTTTGCACGAAAGAGAAATCGTAGGTCGTTAATCGACTTCGATTAATTTCGATCGACTTTGATTGGTATTCGCGACGAAGACGGTAACGCAAGCGCATCGTCGGCGATTGCACGTTTCCAGTAAACGCCGAGAGTTGCCGACAAGCCGTATTTCCATAGTGTTTTTCTCGGCCCCGCGACCCCTGCAAAACTCCGCTCTTCTGTTACGCCGGGTTTCGTAAGAAAAATTGCAACGCTCTCGTAACGCGTAGCCGCGAATATGAATCAATTCAGTGCCCCGGCGATTCACGGAAAGTCAGTGAAAACGAAAGTCGCTCTCTTGTCGCTGCTTACATAAAACAATACATTTTCAGCTGCGCGTATTTTTTCTAATGATACGCGCGGAAAGGCCATTTTTCTTATCCCCGTCGAAGTCGTTTTTACCCGTCCATTGGAAACTCGCACTTTAATCAAAGGTTCGGAACAAGGAAGAACGAGTCCGGGGCATTTGTATGCCGTTACAATGCACATCTTTTTGCACGTGCGGAAAAATGGTTCGCACTGCGTTACGTAAAAGAGGTCCGGGCGAATTTCTAATAAGAAAAATTGTATTAGTGAAATTTGAAAGAAAATGAATAAGAAGAAGAATGAGTACGTGGAAAATAGGGAAAAATTGGCAAAATTATCGTCCTTTATAGGACATTGAAGATATAACCTCCAAATCCGCAATTACTGTTGAGGAGTCAATTATCGCTAATAGTTTAATGAATATTATTATTGTTTTTCCAACAGTTGATTTTTACAAACGAATGTTTGTAAAAAATTATGCCCTCGTTTCGTTTACGCTTGCATTCCCGTAACAAAAGTGTATACATGTCTTGGCGATAATCCTTACTTTAAGAATATATCGTTAGTATGCTATTATTATACATAGTGATTTTTACAATAAAGTTGTCCTTCGCGTAAAGATCACTTTTGCTGATCTGCCGTGAACGAGTTTCTACAAACAAGTGCAAAGAGATGCAAAACCACCTCGTGGCTGAACACGTGACGGTCGAATGAAGGTCACATTACCCGTCACTCGAAGGTCAAGTGACCAAAAATATCTTACAATTGGTAATTGACAGGAAAGGGAAATTTTGATCAATTATTCCACGCATGCGTGGAAAAAGAATATTATACCAATGTAAACATGTATCACATAACAGTACAAAAAACGGAAGCTAGAAAAGAAATCGGTCCGTCAACGTATACTGATACACATTTGTGTATTGTGTAATCGTAAGAATGTGATACTTTCATTTATAAATGACACGATGGCGACAGTTCCGGCTGAATAAATTCTAATAGTATTTTATTAGTTTTTTAACAAATTTTTTTCTGTCCGTTATCTAAACATTTTGCGTTTTGGAATGTAAAGATTTGTAGAAAGTAAAATTTTCGAGTGAAAGGATTTCAGAGTACAAAATATCAAAAGTAAAATTTAAATTATATTATTATTCACATATTCCACAATGGGTACCGGAAAAAATAATTTTATACATAATTTTACATCGTCAAAGAAATAAACTGCAATGTCAAACAAATGAAAGATAAAACAATTTGCTTACAAATTATTTCCACAAATAACTTTCTATTTTTGTTCATATTTTTATGTTCCATCGCATTTGACTTCATTATGCGTTAATATCTTTATGAATAAATTATATTTCATTAATAATATTTAACTTGCAGGAAACATGAAAAACGTTACATTTATATGGTAAGAGAAGCTGAAAACGCGGCTACTTAGCGAAATGGCAATTATTCGCAAGGAGAAACGCAAAAGGAGAAAAAAAACGGCGGTTAATGGCAGGTCATGCAACAATTATCTGGCCAAAGTAATAATGATCGGTCGTTGCACATCTTTAGGCATCCGCGCGATTTCAAAGTCAC
>JABFPT010001419.1:0-13181 GCA_022817245.1 Nixonia krombeini | reverse complement strand
GCGCAGTAATAAACTATTACATCAGTTGGATAAATAAATTATGGTCCGTTTGTCGATTAATTTCTACGTCTAATCATGTCACAACGACAGTAACTTGTCGCAACAAACAATTCTTAGGCGTAAACAGTGAAAAACATACGCAAAACGATACGGAAAGTAAACAAGACATTTCAAACGCTTGTTACATTGTGCCCAAAAGTAGCGAAGGTCGCTTAAGAATATCGCGCTAATTAAGAATATCGAAGTCGAGAGTATAGAATAATTACAAAAGATCGTCGAAGGATTGTCGAAATAACGTTGAAAGAGCGTCAGAAGAATACCGAAGGAAAGTCGATTGCCCAGTTTCGGTAAATCGTTTGCGCGAAACCGATGACAGAATTTTCCGCAAGCGCGTTGCTGCGCTGAGCCTGCGTGCCACTCTGGAGAAAGACGAGCGGCGAGAACATCGAGGAATAAGAAGTACCACAAACTGGAATTTATAACAAGGGAAAAAGCGTGCTTTGAAGAAAAATCAGGTCGACGCGGGAAAAAAGCGGACAGCCTGGACGTGATGGGATTAAAAAAAAAGGCCGGGAGTTAAATGTTGCCCGGTTATCGTTAACGCGAGTTGCGTGACGGATGATTTTTGCATTTTCCTCGCGGCCGCTTTTTCGACTCGAGAAAAACCTCGTATGCAAACATATGCATATGTATATTTTATATACGGTGGTAGAGGGTGAGGGGGAGGGGGGAGATGCGAAGCCCAGCGAACAATGCCGCTGCTCGGATCCGCGAAAGGGGCGAGGGGAGGAGGAGGAGGATCGGAGGGGAAGGCTGGAAGAAAGAAGGCAAAAACGAAGACGGAAAAAAGCTGCCAAACGAGACGGCGGGATCAGCTGTGGGCTCGACCCAGTCGCCTAATTTACGCTCGGTTCGATAACCTATCGGCGATGGTCATTGGCCACGGGCGGCGATGGTCGGCGCGTAAACGCGCAATTATCCGTCATCTTATTCGACCGGCCGCTGTAACGAGAATCAATCACATGGAAGTGATCCGGGGCCCAGGTTGATTCAACGATCTCTCGTTGATGGTCGAGGAACGCGCGATGCTACTTTTGATCAGTGAAATCAGAGACGGCTCATCTCGCGGGTTTTTGCCGCGAAGAGAATAGAAAGCGGGATTCCTCGGGTGAGCCTATTATGTCCATCGGGTGGGGGAAAAAAGGGTGACAAAAAGCCCGGTGGCAAAAATGGGGAGCTGCGGAGAAAACGGGAACGGCGCTGCGTCATCCGGCAGAACGATCGGTCCTAGGCGAGTCCGCTAGAGAGCAGTGACTTTTTTATGGAAATAAAATTGATCAATATCTCATGTGTATTATTACATCCGCGTGTATAAGACGGGCCTGGACGCTTTTTCCACCGGTCGCGGACTACCTCGCTAATGGAATCGGGATGAGGATGCTTAATGACAGCAATGACTTTTCAGGATCGTTACTTTGATAGCTCCGCATCGGCGTATTTGCTCTGGCGAGGCTTGGCGACCGAGTGGAAAAAATGCGAGTGACGTTTTATCTACCGCGACTCACAAAAATTATCTTCCGCTTCAGTTTTTCGCACAGGGGTTAAATTTGAGGGGTTCAACTGTGTTTTCTTTCTCCCCAAGGTCACAACTATTCGGGCTATTCTCAGGGATTAAACTGTTCTTGACCCATTGTTTCGTCGACCGTCTTATCGATTATTGTTGACCAAAGGTCGGATTGTTTACTCTTCCAGAGGTTGAACTGTAAACCTTTTTAACCGTATCCCGTACCTTAATTACGACAGGAATAACCAACGGTTCGATTTCGGCTAACGTAGATCATTCGATATCTCGCAACAGGCGTATTTGTTATCGGGCGTGTATTGCGTACTGGACATTGACACTTCGAAACTCACCTCAGACTTGAATTCCAGGCAGAGACACCCGAGCACGTTCACAGCGTCGAAGTTACCTGGCGTGCACTCATGCGGTCGTCGATGTCACTGCGAGAAACGTCGACTCGACCGCTGCCAGTATTTCGCCGGGCACGTCTCGTCGATGCTTTTTCTCACGTTCGATTTTCCCTACGCGATCGATTATACAACGAGTATTCCGAACCTAACCTAACCATCTATCTTTCACTGAATCCATCGAAACCGGCGTTCCACAGATCGAGCACTCTCGAAGTATCGTATCGCGGATGGTGTTTCGTCGAAAATCATCGTAGCCGACTTTTGTGTCTAGAGAATAAAGAAAAAAAATGCTCCGTAAACCTGGTTTCTCCGTGCGAAAATTCGATCGCGGACTAGTTCCTTTTCTACCGGGTAAAAGCGGGCGGGTGTATGGTGCGCAAAAGAGTGCGACGTGTCCGGGATGTGCACCGTTGGAGACGAGCGACTGGGACACGTCCGAAGAGCGTAGGAGAGCCGAAAGCGCGCACTGAACGCAGATATGCAACAACTTCACACACGCGGCCCACTCTTGGCGGGCAGCAGCGTACCGGATTCTCCGTATCAATAAAACGTCCGGCGGTATCCGTCCCGCGAGATCGCCCGAGTCCATGGCATACTGACGTCATTGGCGCACTCACTGTCTTATACCGTTAGCGCGGTATCTCCGGGATTCTCCGGGCGAGATAACGGGCATATTCGCGAGAGCTCACTTTCGCGTACACGCCTCCGTATTACAGTTCGTCGAACGTTTGTTTATCGATCGAGTGATACACACGCCGGTCGGCCTTTCTCTCGCGCGTTCCGCGCCGTTTCTGCCTCGCCCGCAGGAACCTGGCAAATCCATTTTTTGTATCGCGCCTCCTCCTCCGCGAGCCGACCCCCTTCCCGCCGCTTCTCTCTCATCCCGCTCTTTCCCCCCGCGCGATACATCGGTACGGGCCGACGAGGGAACCAGGATCGTATCCGGCCGAAAAACCTCCGCCGTTCCAGTCTTTCCAGAACCTTCAGTTCCACCGCTGCTTCTCGCCGGGGTCGCCGCTCGGAAATTGGCCGATGCTTCCAAGGAGAGGTGTCCAGAGACGATTTCCGTCCCGGCTTAACGTCCTGGTTTGATCTGACGCGGTCGCAGTTTGGGTACGATCGGAGGATGAGGTGGTCTTTTGGGTCCCGGTGGAGGGGGAAGCGTGTCCTTGCATCTCCGCCACTCAGTCCGATAACCCGATGAGAACGAAATTCCAGGTACGGTGTGCAATTGACCGTCGCACTGTCAAGCCGGTATCGTCGGTTGGGAATGTCAAGCCGACTGTGGCGCACTGTTTGACAGAGTTATCCCGGATCGTGGCGCTACACCTCCGCCGGCAAGTGACGATAGCGGGGCACGGCCGGCGATAAAAAGCGAGTAACAGGCGCTTCGCTTCTGCGGCGTCGACCTTGCTCTCCGAGATGGCGGGCAACGACTGAGGAGGCTGCGAAGACGAGACCAGGCAAAGGGCCCAGATGCCCCATCGGGTCCGCGATGCGGAGAGCACTGTTGGGTGCCGATTCAGGACACGTTTGGTCGCTTCGCCGCGATATCTGGCCGGGGCCGATTTGAGGGAAGGATGCCATGCAGCGGCATATCTCTCTCTCACTCACTCTCTCTCTCTCTCTCTCTCGGCCGCCCCCCTCGCGGCTCCCCCCGCCGCTGCCCCCGGCGGTCCCCCCGTACTCTTCATTTCACCGCGACTCTCGCGTCTCCCTTTTCTCTTCCTCCTTTCTCATCGAACGCGTTTCTTTCTCTCCCTCGGTCCTTTTCCGAGGAGCCCCCCTGGCGATGGCATAATGCCCTCTCCCGCGTCTTCCGCTACGCCCCGTGGCCCCACCGATCGCGTCGCGAGGCGGACGGGGCGACGGGGTCCAACCTCTGTATACCACGGGAGCCAATCGCCGCGTCTAACGCGCGATCTAATGCCATGCACTTATCGAGCGGAGGTTCCCCTTCGACTGGAGGGGGACTGGCAAGGGGACGCCAGCGCGACGAGAGCGTCCCGACGCCTCGGCTACGCGGACGAAGGTTCGCCCTGGTGCGTTCGCCTATTGATCCCAACCGAATGTTGCCTCTTCGGGAATACACGACCGGCGTGTCTCCTCGTGATAAGAAACGTAACGAAAAATACTAGCTATTTTAGTCTACGGCGATTCTTACGCATTTGTGGAATTTTTTCAAAAAAGTTTCTTCAAAATTCATGTTCCGATATTTTCGTAAATTTATCGGCCTAATTCGTAAATTTGATTCTTGTCCTGTCGATAAGGGGGAGAAAGGCAGGGATTCTTCTCGAACCCACAACGCACTTATGCAACGTATCCAGCTCGTGCGTAATTTGTTAGAAATGCCTGTACAAAATATGCACCTTCTTAGAAACGCACTTCGGGGAGCGCACTTTTCTGCAGAGCCAAATCGTAGCAATGAATTAGTCTTTTCGGCAAATATGTTCACATCAAGCGGCGAGACTGTGCAACGCGTTTACGCAACACACACGCTCCTTGTCAGTCACTTCGTAGAAGTTCCAACCACGTTGTCGATTACAGCGTCGAGTAATGTTTCCCACCGAGCCGAATCGAGTCGATAAATTAAACTTTTAGGTATCATTCCATTTCGGATAATTCGCAGTCTAACAGACTTATCGGGCGAAATATCGCATACGCGGTTCCGTCTAGTCAAGCTCCAGGCACGCTTAAGATAAAGACAAAGCAAATTGCGGCTTGATTTGAGAAATGGTCATTTGTCAAGCGCGTTGCCACTCGCACATATTTCTCTTCTAGGCGTTTTATCTCGACTCCGCGGATAATGCACGGACTATGCCAGGAATTTATGACTCTGCGTGCCGATGCAATCTACCGCCTTGGAAATTCGTGCGCCGAAATTGCCGGGCAACCTGTGATTCCGAATTCCAGGATTCTGAAATCGACACCCGTTTGGTCCACCAGGGATTTTTACGTCCGCGATTTTTAATCATATTCGAATCTAAGACTATCGATAGCCGATTATTCGTCAGTCTTGGAGTATCTAATCGACTTCATATTCCAGGATTTTCGAATGATCAGTATCGCGTGGGTTCTAAGATTACGTCGGATATTTAAGCAAATTCAGTCGTCGGAGATTGAACACTTTTAATTGTGTTCAAATTCCAAAATTTGAAAACGATTGTTCGCTGATCGATGACGAGCGGAGAAATAGATGTGTAAATGGCAAAGTGTAGGAACGAGAGGCTCGCAATGACTAAGACGTTCGGGGTAATACGGCGATCGCTGCCAAGAGCCTACTACGCGCTTGGAAGAAAAGGTGGCGTATCTAGGACGATTACGCAGGATCGGTAGCTGAACGTGGCCGATTAAAGCGGCAAATTAATGTATCCAGAAAGTCATGGAACGTCCATTGCGAGGCAGCAAACCGGCGTATAATGGCGCTTTGAATAGAATGCGCGAGTAACCGGGCGAAGCAGAATGCGAAAATCTGGGTGTCTTTGTGCGCGATGCTGTGCCGAGCGTAAAGATCAATGGGGCAATTATTTATGAAACGTTATTGTCCAGCGACGGCTCGTCGAATCGGCGGGTCAGTGCACCGATTTCCGAGTCAGGTGCGCGCCGGTTGCTGGAATCGTCCCAGCTGCGCCTGGTACCAGATCGCCCACGGAAACGTGTACCGATCGGTGGCCTCGGCATCCCTCCCCCCTCCTCGTGTATGCTAATCACGCGTGTACGCATCACCTCGGGGATCCGAGGAAGTTCTCGGCTGAAATCGGCATCGAAAATCGCGATCTTGAATAATTAACCCAACCTCTGGCTGACGCGCGAGTATCCGCCAGAGACGCGGACCCGGCGAACGTTTCACCGAGGCTCATTTGTCCGGAACGCGTTACAATTTGGATCGCGATGCATTTAAATTGAAATTTCCAGCGTTGGGGCGAAAAGATTTCACCGTGTGGCTGGACTCGTTTTCTCCCGGTCGTTAATTAGCATATTGATCATTAATCAGCGCTAATCGGTTTTCTCGCGGAAATATTCGCGATAAGAATAGACGTTGCATGATCGGTAAAGCCGATCGGTAGAACCGATCGAACTGCCGGGGCCGAATTGCACGGGGAAGGGCGTTGGTTCTCACTGACCCAGACGCTCGCTCCTTTTTTCCTTCTATTAACCCGATCTTTTATTTTTGTGTACGACACTGAGCACTCGGGAACCCCTGCTGGACCACTGCGATTGGTCAGCAGGTGATGCGCGAGCGTGCAGTTAATCCATGCCCGCTCATCGAGATGACACGTGTGCGGGTTTGATGTCATCTGCTGCTGACCGGTTCCTCGTCTTCGGTAGCACCGTGGGAAGACGCGACCGGTTCCGCAGCATAAAAAATGTCCAACTTTTCTGGCCGACGGTGCGTCCGAGAGGCGACCAATATTTTTCCCGCTCGCCAACGGCCTCGGTCGGGAAAAGAAATCGCGATGCCTCTGCAGCGGTGGTGCTAAACACGCCTGTGTCGCTGGTCGACGATTGTCTACCTGAACGGGACCCTGAACGTTGCTCAAAAATTTGTCGCTAATTTACTGCTAAACGTATCGGTTTGTTTATGCAATGTTAAGTATAAAAAATATCAATTTGTTTATACAATGTTGCTTATATTTATTTTTGTTGCTTATGCAATATTGTGTACGCAATCGGACGTAGCGAGGATTTGTAGAGAAGAAAGGCAATTTAAGGATTCTCCAAATGAACAAGATACGGAAAACTATGGAAAAAGTACGTTGTTGGCATATCTCATTAGATGTTGCGAACTAATTTACCGTGGAAGATCTGGCAATGTAAAACGCAATTACAATAATAATTACATTTTCATTTACAATGTAATCTTTTCCAAAGTCTAATTTTTTTAACATCTCGGTTTATCGTCGGTACCGAGAACTGCATACAAAAAAAAAGGAGAAAGTATGGAGCGAACTAATGCGATATAAATACTCGTGGCAAAAGGAGTCCGTCTTTACATCGTCTAAAACTGATTTAAATTCGAAATATGTACAACGAAAAATGATATACTGCAGCAGCCAAGGACCGTATTTACATATCCAGCGCGACTTTCATCAACGGTAATTTGAAGGATGATAAATGACAGAGAGTAGAACTGAGAATCGAGAACGATTCTGTGGGAACTCGAACGAGTAGGCCGATGATCAGCCGATGCAGAAGCGACCGTCTCGGGGAGACCGAGCTGAGCTCGCCCCTTTCGGCACCTTGCGCCCGCGTCCGTAAAAACGAAGACCCCTTCCGTGGCAGGGGCGCTAGGCCCACTCGGCCGGCGTCATCTTTGCTGGGGGTCTCCTCCATTTCCGAGGCCTATGGGAAAATCTTCCAGGATTTCCAACCGCGAGCTCTCCTCAGCCAGCTGGTCGACCATTTTTAAGACTCAGCTCCATGCAAATCAGTAGCTCCGTGCGCTCGATTTATTGGCTTCGGATGTCAGCCAACGCTCGGCTGCCAACGAAGAAATGAGGAAGGCGAGATTATCCAGCCAGATGTATTACCAAGTGTAATTATTCGGGAAGTGTACGGTAAAATGGCAAAAAAAGAAACTTGAAGTGGCCGAAGAAGAAATACACCGAGTATTCCTGCAAATCTACCCAATTTTGCAAATATACTCTTTTACCACACGCTAATTTTACCCGATTTAGAGTAAAAGGAAGGTTAGGTTAGATTGGCTTGAGGACAAGGTAAAATTAATTTAATTCTTGTCATTTCCTTTCGAACGCTTTCGATCCATGCTTCCAATTAGATCGGCCCTATCGAAGTCTATTCCATACCTATTCTAACCAAGTGAGCGTGGAAGATGAGACGCGTTAACCAGGTCGCATTTTGCTCTCTATTTCAATGAATGCAAATCGCGCGTTACTTCTACCGCCCTATTTCCTTCCTCCCCCGCCCGACCGCGTTCTACAGCGAAACTTCCATGTCGAACATCGAGATATCCCGGCGACCGGCTCAGTTTACTCGGAAAAGCTTTTATGCCGCGACGAGGAGGAAACAATCGACGAAGGATAACCAAAAATCGACGCCAGATTCGCACCTATGCCAGATCGATACTCGAATTGTGAACGAATGGTAATTGGCGGTGAAATTCAAAGCGTGGGAGATAGTAGCGGAAAAATTACTCGGAAGATCCGAATCACGTGTCGGGAATTACGAAATGGCCGCCCTTTCTTTCTTTAATTATATTCTCATCTCGCATTAGTCAAATTTCTTACCTGCTGTTCAGGGAATGTGGTTTTTAAATATCCTTTCACCGTCTACACAGCGAGGCCCTGCTTTCTTCCGAACTGGTTATGCTTTCGGTGTTGTGCGTGCTATGGACGAAACATGTTCGCGTTGTATGGTGCATTATCCCGGTTCTGCAAAACCTGTAACCATCTCGCTGTCCTTTGCAGTGTCAAAATGCCGCCTCTCGCTTTTTTGCGTCGCCTTTACGCTCATTCGATTTGTTTACACGCGGTTAAATTATACCGTGACGGAGAAGCGTGCATTATCTGCAAATGTAGGAGCATTAAAATTCATTTACAGGAAGAAATATGGTCAAGCCGATATATAAGTGAAATAAACAATACACGTAATCGATATAAATCTGACGATAACTAGATACGCAACGGTAAGTTGTGGGAATGGTAGTTTATTCACGAGATAGAATCAAGCGAAACTATAAATCGAGGATAAAATGTCCAGGATGAATAAAGGAAATGGCGATAGTTGGATGTGCAATAATTATGCGGAGTCAGTTGCGAATGAAAGTGTCACGGCGAGGATGAGCGAGGCGAGTGTGTGATTTATTTGCCAGTGTCGCTTTTAATTTTCTTATGATTGGAGTGTCGGGTTCAGGCCCCCTTTTTTCTTAAGGTCGCGCCGCAGCTTTATGCAAATGCATCCGGTGGCGGAGTGACGACGGGCCGGTGACTTCTCTCTCGCACTCCATAAATAACCGGCGCGTATACTTAAGCCTTTAAAGTCTAGCCGCGTCATACAGCAAGGCTCTGGCCGAGTTTTACGCGTGCCCGGCTCCGCGGGATGCCGGAGGAACCTGAACCCACTGTCCTTTGAGACGCGTCACTGCTGAATGACGTCGTCATCCCGCGGAACATTATGCAATCCGAGACAATGAACGGGAACGAATCGATTCGACAGGCGAGCCAACGTTTTCGTGAATTTGTTTTACGGTTGAAATAATCACTGGCTAAAGTCATCGCCGGTAACACAAACACCGGTCAAAATCGGTCATTCAAATAAATCGGTGTATTTGCTAATTTATCATACTCCGTTTCAGTTTTGTGCAGCGTTGGACTTTTTATACACTCGTCGACGAATTGTTCCGTAAACGTTTGCTGTAAAGCGACGTTTTGCAAAATTTTGCTAAACTGTGTTAAGGTACAGATTCCACCCGTGGCGAATGGATTCCTCTTTGCACAAGAGGAATATTTCTTACCTTAGCTAACTCTGTCAAACTCAAAAAAAAATCTTCATTTCTGTTCTTCGAGAATTTTGTCTCTCTGACTTATTCCATTGATCAATTATGTACGTTTAAACACATTTCAAAAATTCAATGCTTGGTCGTGATGAGAAGAATTTTTAATAACCAGGAATAATTCACTTGGTACTTCTCTTTAATATACAGTCTACGGTTAGGTTTCCACGTCCTCTCATACCCGCCATTTGCGATACAATAACGAACGAGCGGTAACTACGAAAAGTGTGAAAAATAACATTTTTCTCGAATCCCCCCCCCCCTGCGATTCTGCAGTATAAGACGAGATTGCGGAGCGAGGCAGGGAAGCCGGTCTCGAGGTCTTAAGTGATGGGACCAGGTGTTCGGGGAGGGTAAAGTAGGAGGGTAAACGGGGTAAATATCAGCGTCAAGAGTTCTATCGTGAGCGTCGTGCATAATGCGAGAGCGGCACCTAAGAAACAAGACCGGAAGTCCCCCTGCGACTGACCAGCGTTTATATTCGATAAAATTTTCGCATTTTGCGTCTGACGCGATTTTTCTCGACCGAACCCTGGGAAAACCGTTTCACGCTGGATCCCTCGACGAACGTCTCTGCAACGGTATTCTTCCTGTATTGTGAACTGATTATCGTTATTACCATTACCATTACGATTATTACCATTCTTATCGTCGTTATTACGTTAACAATATTTTCACGGTGTATTTAATCCTCGTCATTAAGAAATAATCGATAAATATATAACGTCTTTATGCACCACTCATTTGTACACGTTATGCAACAATGTTGATTTTTCCAGACGGCATTTACATCGTGAAACGAGGTATACAATTTTAATTAATTTCTCTTTTCTTCGCAAAATACCTACTCGAGATTTCAATTTACGTTTCGCAACTCGATTCGACAATTGACGCAATAATTGCCGTTCAATTAACGAATAATAAATGCGTATCCGAGTGCCACAATTTGTCTGGCAACCGGGCAACGAGTGAGTAATGATCCAACAGTTTAGGTGCCGTTTCACATGAAATTGCGCGAAACGAATCGAGAATTGCCGCGCGGCAATCAATCATTTCTTTCTTGAACAAGAGCAATCTCAAGATTCCATATTGATAATTCGCCGCATCGAATTTATCTCCGATTTTTTCTAAGCCTCCCCCCTCCACCCACCCCCCACACACCCCTCACCGTCCCCATTAAAGCCACGAGAAGTCGAGCAATTACCCGAAGTGATGGAAGCTCTTGCATAAATTCATGCTACGGAGGCGATGAGCGCATTACACGACGGAACATGTCGCGTAAAATCGCGCCGTTTTCACTCACGCTGCGGAAAACCCGCAACATCGCTGCCGCGCATTTGCATAGTTAATGATCGGTTAAAGATACAGCGACGTTGTAAAAAAGGGTACGAAAAAGCCTGATGTACTCCTGCGTTTTACAACCGACTGAGAATGATGGAAACGGGGGTAACGGTACCCGCGCGCCATTACCCCGCGCTACCGAATCCGACGTATTTAATCAAACAGACGCACCGGAGTCAGGGAAAGATGTCGAGATCGTTAGAACATATCAATCTGCGTCCGATTTATCATACGGATGAATATTTTGAACGTTTTCCTACAGAAAATAGCTTCGCACGCGAAATTCCGTTGTTTAGTGTCGTCCGGTCCAGAATTTGTCATTTGTCTCTATTTTCGTCATACTACGCTGCCGAGAATATTTCCATTGATAATCGACGACAACGTTGAGATTTATCATCGTAATCCCGTAATACAGACGAGATTGCTCAGTTCCTCCCATTTCTTGTAAAACATCCGTCAGTCGTTGAAAAAAACTGTTAAATGTTGAAAAAACTCGTGACATTGATAACCCGGTTGGGAACACTTGAACGTGTTATAGAAAGATGAATTTATATTAAAGACGGTGATGCGTCGGGCGACGTGAATACTAATGAAGTTTAAGCCGGATTTTCATTTCGTGAATGTAATTGGTTGATATGGACTGAAATGTCCAAAGTGATGAATTATACAAAGTAAATGTTTACGAGGATTTGTAAAAGGTAAAAAAGAGCTCAGTCGCTGAAAATGTAGACTTGACACCGGATGCTTTTAATCGTGTGCAGTAGCAGCGATGTCAGTTTAATGAAGCGAAATGCGCAAAAATGTGAATTCTGTTACGGAAATAAAAGAGTATTGGCAAATGAGCATCTGTTTTTTCTTAAGGTATGATCTTTGCCAGGAGTAGTTGCTACACTTAAACCATGAATTTCGTTTCAATTAATTGACTGCGTTACGCTACACGTTATAATAAAACTAATTTGCCATTTCGTGGACATAAACACGAGTGCAAAATGTAACTTAAATCGAAAGCGTGATCACATTCAACCTACAAGTGAGAACCACTGGCCATTGTCGAATTGAACTTTCCCAAATTAGCATCCACGCCAATTACTTCCCAAACTTAATCGTTGCTCTCAAAAGCACGAACTGTAAATCGAACCATCCGTTGGGCTTTGTGCAAACAACGACGTAAAGACTTCATTTCCATAACCATCCCATCAAATTTAATTTCGATCGGCTGGAAGAAAGGGCAGCCGTGCATCCATCATACTTACGAAAAGGTCCAGCACGACTAAAGTGAGACCGGGCTATTAAAATAAACAATTTCGACGCTGTCGTGCAATTATGCAGATGACCATAATTGTTACCATTACGTTTATCGCGTTCCCTAACCCACATATTTACTTACCCAATCGAAGGTCCGGCGATCGAAGATATCTTCATCGACGGCTCGTAATCGATGGTCCGAGAGCGGCGGATAATCACGGCGGTGCCGATTTGAACCGGTCGTTCTCCCTCTCCCTCCCCCTTTTTCAGCGTATCTCGCGTGTGCCGTGGGTTATGCGCATCCGCCTCGCGGAATCATAGTTAATTGATGGGGAGGATGCTACGCTTATGGCGCAGGAGCCGTAGCAAAACGGTTGCTGATTATTATTAGATCCGATCGCGCTTAGATTTCGCGATAGGCCGCGTATTCCCGGAGAGCCATTAAGCCATGCCCCGCATTTTCTCATCAACCGGGGAAAAATCGGCATCTGTTGGAATAACTTTCCGTTATCACTTCTCGCGCGATCGGTACGGAAAAAGTGCGCGACATTTGGAATCTCATTCGCGTATTAACGTCATGAATAACGCATGAGGCTTGATTGTATCCGCTACCGATTCTACAATCGGCCGATCGGCAGAAATCGGTTAACCGATTTCTTCCGATCGGTCAACCGATTTCTTCCGATCGACGGACTTTTCTCGATTTCGCGAAAGGGAAACGCGTCGAGGACGAAAGTCATTTCGGGGGTCGGTCGAATGAAGGGGGTGGGGAGATGGGAGACGAGAGATCGGCACCGCTCGCAGGTGTCGCGAATATTTCGACGCCGCTGGCAATTTAGCCGTACGGCACTGCGCGCAACATCCTTTCGGGGGTAAAGAGACGGGAATAAGACGCATGGTCGGCCGGTAGCCAATGCTCGCTATCTATCGACATTCATCATTGAGACAGGTACACCACACGACTTCCATTTCTGTGGCATTAATGCGGATGACCCGTGTGGGTAGGCGCTGGCGAGGGGAGGGGGAGGGAGGGAGATTCCGCGCAGGTCTGACGTCGCGGCAATAATTTCAGTCTCCTCTCGGCCGCCGTCCGATTTCTGATGTCATATCC
>JABFPT010001417.1:13293-25738 GCA_022817245.1 Nixonia krombeini | reverse complement strand
TCCGTGTAATTTTACTTCTATCTATCAACATTGTATGTAAATCGTTTAATATTCGCGTGTGAACGCGTATTGCCATTTTCCGCATGTGCAGTACGGCGTAGACTAATGCCTAATTTTTTAGTCTATGAATTAATTACCCACATTACCCGCCTCCGTGGCATTTCATGGAAACGATTAGCCCAAACTAGTTACGAGCATAATATGCAGATATGACATTATTGTAGCCTTGTAAACGCGGAGAAACACAGTTTTCTATCGCTTCCAATTAGATTTTTCACTCTCCCTCTCTCTTCCTTCGCTCACTACAGCAGATTGCCGTCGGTCATAATAAATCTGGGAACAGAGAAGGCGCGCCTGCTGACATGGTTTTTTGTTTGCTGCGCGACGAATTAAGCTAGTTAAAAAAGTGCGGCGGAGAGGACCGGCGAGCTCAAGACGCGAAAAGAGCAAAAAAGGTAATATGAAAACCGCCGTGGAATCACGGCGACGGCGGGTGACGAGCGGTTCGGATCGGCCGATTCGCAACCACGACACCGCTGAGATTAGCAGATTGAATAATTCATTGTCGTCGGCCTTGTCAAAGAGCGCACCGATACTCCCTTCGACGCTCCCCCTCCCTCCCTCATCTGCTGGCTCTTGCGCCCCGTCCTTTGTTTTGCACACTTTACTGCTCGCAGACAGGACGCATGTCTTAGAGCACGTGAAAAAGAAACGAGTCCGCTGTGCGTCCGATCCACGCGATGTCGCGAAATATTCATTTGTCTCGGACGTTCGCGTATTTTCTTGCCTTTGATCCATTATTCACATCTAGGCCGTTCCGCTACTCGCCTCAATTAAGTACTCGGCTTGGTCCGATTCGCGGAAACGAGCGGCAGGAAACCGCCGATCGACGCGAATAATCGCATAAATTATGTACTTCCATTGAGCGTGTTAATTAAAAAGCAGTGTCGCCCCTTCGAAAGAACGGTGGCCGCGGAGACGTAAACAAAGAGCAAAACGCCGGCCGAATAGGATATTCATTAATATTTCATCGCACCACTCCCGATTCACTTTTCCAGCGCAGACTATTTCACGATTATTCTCGTCGATTAGAACGCTACTTTGTTTCTTCTTTCGTTCACTTCCCGTTCCCCCGGTTCTCCGAGTTCGCATAATCCCGGAAAAAAAGAGGAAAGCCCGGTCTGCGAGGCGGCCATGCGCGGAGACTCAGACGGTCGGATTTTTTCCTCGCTCCTGGATACGGCGCAATATCTGCGATATTGGCACGGTAATGGGAGGAACGTAGGACGCAGGAGCGTGGCCATCTGAGGCCCTGGATGAGTCATTGGTCGCAACGGGAGCATTATCGTCGCAACTGGGCCCCCGTGGCTGACTTCCAGTAGCTCCGAAGCCGCAATAATAAATGACCCTGGGTTAGTCTCAGCCTCGCGATATCTGCGACACGCCATTACATCTGCTACTCTCGTGAAATATCCTTCATTAAGTCGCATATCATTAATCATACCGCGTAATCAAGCCGGCGGTTTTTACGAACGAAATCGTATGGAAATAAACCGCGATTGCATCATCGTATTTTGCACGTAAGGCCAAATTAGCGTGGGCTGCATCGCGTACTTTATTAATACTGAATATTCATGCGAGTATTTGTCTTTAATGTTCGGCGAAATTACCAAAACGAGAAGTAGTGCTGGTCGAAAACAAACGCTGTTTGCAAGAGTAATGTTCGACGTGTGCGAAACAAGCCGTAACCGACTTCTCGACGATGCTCGACATTTTTAATGAAAAGCCATGCATCAAACTGTTTGTTTATTAACTGCAACCGCGCCGAGTGCAATTTTTCAACCGAGTCATTTCGCCTCAATCCCGTTTCTTATCTCCGGCGAATAATCGACATCGCGGCCGCGCAGCCGTGCACGTAGTGGCTTATTATAAACGCTCATTCGCCGGAATGTTGTTTCGATCAGCGCGCCGCGGATGATGGATACATGAGCAGAGACCGGTCCGGCACGCACCGCGAGCCAATCGGCGGGACCGATTGGCCAGATAATAAAAGACGCCGTCGATATTCACGACTGTGCGCTTCGTAATAACATGGCGAATAGGCCTCGTCGGTTTCGGTTTACGAGCAGTGATATCGTTGGCCGCGGTTGACGACGCGCGAATTCTTCTTTGATGTCTTCTACAAATAATTCGACGTAATGAGAAATCGTAATTCGAGAGCAAGGTTGGTATATTGACGTTTCGACTGCTTTTTATTCTTGTTTCAAACGGCGATAAGTGATGTGCAAAGTATCTCTAGGATTTTTAAAACAAAATATCTAAAGATATTTACAGCAAACGATAATCAATTTTTATGCCAGTGAAAATGTTGTAGCGCACCATTTTTTGAAAATAATAACAATAATTAGAATTCTGATAAATGTTTTAACTTTGTGCCCTTTATTTGGGAAAATTGCCAGAAATCTTTCTAAAACCCATTGAGAGTTTTAGAACAAACTTTTCTCACTGTATGTTAACGATCGTCAGTTGTAAACTACTCTCATCTGAGATAGAAGTGTCAATGAAAAATGTCAAAATTATTTTCCAAGTACATTTTTACCATAAAATGTCATTTTGCTAGTATTCGATTCATTAAACCTAGTTATTCGATTCGAAAATTTCAATCTTACTGCGATGTTTACATTTATTCATATCGTAACGTACACAAGTGTACTAGCCACATATTTGTCTGTAATTTTACTCACATCGAATTGCAATCATTTTGCGTTTCGCAAACCGACTCGAAACTGGCAACAACTGAGTCGAAACTTCTTCGCCCCGTACATTTACATTTGCGGTACATTCTCGTGAATTTGTAAGGAATTTCGTTAGAGGATCTAAACAATATCCCAGGCAGTGTCGCGGCGTAGATGTTATTGAGATTAGGGGTATATGTATATACATCGCGGAGGGAAGAGAGAAGGCATCTGTTGCGCTTCCATGAGCAACATTTACATAATCGCCGAGCTCATGGCTCCGTCGCTCTCCACGACTGACAAGACCGCGTTTCCACGTCTGTCGTTCTTCGGCTCCCTCCTCGCTCTCCCCTCACCCCACCACCGTCTTATTCTTCTTTCTCCCAGCCTTGTATATATTTACCATTGTTAAGAAAGTCATTGCAATCTCTTAAAGCCGGGAGTCGCGAGATGCTCCCGTTTTACTTTCACCGCAACTCAAGCGATTTCCACCGATTCTTAAAAACGCCAGGCGAAACGCAACGAGGGCGAAATAAAACATCCAATGACTTTTCCAACCTCTTCAGACTCTAATCCCTTCGTCGTAACGGCCGAGACGATGTTTATGTAAATCGGCCAGTGTTGCCTCGCCACGTTCCGGCATATCCGACTATGCACAACGGTCACGTGACCGACATTTGAACAAATGTTCCTGTGCTAAACCGGCGAAGGGAAGTGGCAAAAGTCGAAAAATATCGCGACTTTGTTGTAAAAATGAGCGAAACGCGAGATATTTAACAAACGGGTGAGACGACGCTTGCGCTGCGAAATGCCCGGAAAGTCTTTGAATCGGGTTGAAATACGCCCGGGCATGCATGTTTAAAGCGCCCTGCATGCGTGGCAGTGAATTCCAGTCTGGCAGAGCCGTGCGACTGGCAAGAACGTTATACGAGCGGCGATATAGCCGGGCTAAGAAAACACGGCGGGAAGGGGTGGCAAGGGGGAGAAAAGGGGGAGTGATATGATTTGCATGTCGCAACGTTACGCGACCCCACCGCCTGCCGACTCGTGTTCGTCTCCGTTCAGTCGGCATCGGCACATATATGTGTACGTTGTAACGTAACAGCTTCGGTTGGACCTCCCGACCTCCCTTTTCCTACGCTGGCAAAGTGACGCGCGATCTTGAATACGTAACGAGTTATGCTACTGTGTTATTCGAGCCGTTACTGCTGGAACAATTGCCGCGACAATTCCCTTTGAGGGAAACCAATGACATACCGGAAAGGCACGCTTCCGCGCCCTCTCGCCGCTATCGAGCGATCGTTTAATTAATCCGACAAACACCGCGGGCGTTAAAAGGCGCGTATGCGAATCTGCGGCGTTTTGACGAGCAAATGCACGCGATTTACCGCTCGCCTCGTGATTGCGACAGTTCTATCAAAGGCGTCCCGCGTCTTATCGCGTTTCCTCTTCGCTAACCACAGCTCGCAGTTGCCGACGCGCGCCGCTCTAGTCGTTATTGTCGGCCGATGTTGTCGCACAGCCACCGAGGTCGGATTCCGCCTTGCGAGCATTGTACGACGAAAACTATTTGGCAAATAAGATTATTGCTGCATAAATAACTTTCTTACGTCGGACGGATAATCCGAGACCCGGTCGAGCGCGGCTTCCTGCGCGGCGGCGGTGTGTGCGTGCGCTGTTATCGAACCTGTTATCTGCCCGGGCGAACGCGTGTAGTCGCATCCACGCGAACGCGCCAACACGGAAACGTGTGCGTAGGTACTTAAGAACGTGTGTACGTACCACCCGAGCACCTAACTAGTCCCTACGCCGCAGACAATGTTCGCGGTTTCCGCGCCGGCTTGCTGGTGGGACGACTATATCGTATATATCGCGTATATCGACGTCCGCTGCCTCCGAAGCGCAATGCGAGTTTGTGCGGTAGGAGAAATGTCCTTTCGTATTTGCGAAAATTCCTTCACGAATCTTCTTTCTTATCTTGTACATACTGTACCGCATTGTAATATTACGACATACATGTACGACAAATATTTGTGTTTCGAGTATGTATTAAGTATTGAATTTGCGAACGTAGCGATCCGCGGCTAATGATGTAACGCTCGGAGTTGGTGGATGAAGTGTCGTGGAAGTAACGTACATGATTATGCCTATGGCCTTAAAAAATATAGATATTTAGAACTAAATCGGAAATAAATAACAGTAACTCATCAACAGATTTTTATAAAATAGACAATTTCCTTAACAAACTACAGCTTTATACAAGAAAAATGTTCACTATGTACATATTTGCGAAAATTTTCTGCAGTCACCAAAAAATTATTTCCTATTCATTTTCGTATCAACCGCAAGAAGAGCGGTAAACTCTTTACTAATTCTTTAATTAATTGTTGTTTGAGTATTATGGTATTAAAAACATTATTAGTATATTAACATTACCTCTGTGATATTCTTAAATAACTCACGAGCTTTTCAGTAAAATTAATTTCTTTCCGCAATACGTTTATACGACATTGCTTTAATTTATACGAATGAAAAACGGCATTCCTTGAAACATTTCAGGTTTGATGTAAATTAGGTATAACGAGGGTACAAACCGAGCGTTGTAATTAGACCGAATATTCGGAAAACGAGTCTCCGTAAAACACGCAGCGAGCGAGTACGTCAATGTGAAAGACACGAATTGCGACGAGTCGTCCTCGTCCTTAATCGTCCCATTGTCCCGCGTTATGCTCCGCCATTGTGGTCGGTGTATCCGCAGTCTCGGCTAATATCAGGCTCGTGGGTTTGCTCTCCGGCATAATCTCTGACTCATTGAAACTTGCCTGTGTAAAAGCAATACCGGCCTTAATAAGCGCGTCTAATCTGTAGTCGCGAACGAGTGGGCTATGTACACACGCCCCAAAAGTACGTCAACGTCATAACACATCTCCGCACTGCCATTAACGCGCCCTCCCGAACTTCCCGCGAACTTGAAAACTTGCCGAAATGGATATTTCCAACTAACCTGCAGCGTGCTTGAAAATCCCTCGAACTATTTTTGCCGTTGGCCTTTGAACGGGATCCATTAGTACGACCTTCTCGACAATGGTAAAATGGCGCTGTATATAATAATGCACGGATAAGCGGCGGGCGAAACGCGAACGTTAATCTTTACGTTGGTCGGAACAGCGCATATGCATAAATTTAATTACTGCTCAAGAGTCCGCATCGAAAATCGTTAATGGAATATTCTAGTTCGGTCGCATTATCGTACGCCTGAAAAGTGCGGAAGCTCGTTAATTTAAATGCCATTATCAACCCGGTGTAATAATTATTTCAAGACTCTCGAACAATTCATTATCCATTCGATGACGATTCCTCCGCAACACGCGGATTCGGAGCAATCACCGTTCGTCGATCGACAATGCCGGAGCTTTAATCACCGAAGTGAAAGTAACGTAATGCGCTGTAGGGAGAAAAACGGGCCCATACACAATGCAAATGGAACTTCTATTATGTCTCTACAACCAAAGGGAAAAAAGTATTGCGCAATGTGTCGGTGCCAGAGTTGGCAACGGCGGTGTCTCCAACAGCGGGCAAAGTTTCCGTCGCGAGGTGCAAAGTTCAACCGGTTTTCTCGCGGGAGACAAGAAACTAGATGGCGAATGAACAATTAGGGATAAGTAATCGACGGAGCATTCCATCGCCGCGATTTGGCTCCGCTGGCTTTAAACTTGAGTAATTGTCCCGGTTGCGGTATACTCTGGGGATGGTTTTAACGCGTCTGCCCGAGCAATTACGTGTGAACGCAGGGATATTCACGCGGCAAAGGTGAAGGTGGACCCCGGAACGAGCCCGGCGACAAAGCTCGAATTCCTCGAAGCCTGTCTAAATAACGATCGTCATTACTTCGCAATCGAGGCGGCTCGCGTGCGCGTTTAAGGCGAAACAATGCGGATAAATATTTGCCGCGTCTATAACGAGAGAAACACGTAGGCAAAAGGGAGGAGAAGATTATTCCGGAGTATCCAGCAATTCCGAAGTGTCCTGGCTTCGCGCCAGTCTTGATATTGCGACCACTGCGTTTCCCCATCCGAGCGTGTATATAGGCAACCATTGTCCGGTACCAAACAGCCGGAGTTACAGTAAATTCGGAGCCATGAAAATAATGACTTCCTACTTGGAGCGTAGGCCGGAACCGTGGGCTCGCCCGAAGACCAGCATTTCCTGCCACATAGCGCCATACCCTGTTTCCTTCATTCGGCTTATCCGAGTTTCCTCCTCAAGGACTATCGAGGATTCCCCCTTTCATACGCGCATGCGCGATTCCACTTGTATGGAATCTTAATCGGTGTTACTTCCTCTGGAATAAAATGGAAAAGTGTCACACGACCATCTTCCTCGTTCGCTTAAGGTTGATGATCGACTGTCTGACAGACGGCGATATTTCCTGCACGCCGAAGAGGAATAGATGCCGCGACACGAATGAGAGCGACGGGAGCGATAAAGAGGGACAAAGAAACGTTGTCGTGGCTTAGCACGAAGAGGCGAAAAAACAATATTGTTGTTTCATTGACAAGTCGCGTCACGTAGCTGAAAGTGATGCGCATCTCTGTCTCGCTTCCTCCGTCTCTCTTTCCTCGACGAGGGAGCACAAATTGGATTATGCTCGGCGAAGCCACTGGTGTAGGAACAAGGGAAAAGGATGAGACGTCTAGGAGGTGGACGCTCTACCCCGATCGTAGCTTTAGTCTCCTCTGCCGCTCATACTTCGCGTTTCGGTATATCATTTGATAGATTGATATTTTTAACGCGGAAGACATTCCGCTGAATGAGATGTTCCTCGAAACGTGGAAACAAGGGCGACGAAATTAAATGAAGCCGAATCGTTCTTTCTTTTCGCCGAGCGAATTGGATAATTTGGTAAGAGGTACTTCGTCTCTGCGAGTCACTCAGCGCGAATTGACGACGCGAGTGTCGCGAGCGTTAATGGCTTGGGAATTACGGCTCTCATTATCCCGATAGCAACAGCGGGTTGTCACGACTCCCCCGGCGTTGCTTTTCCGCAAATCATAACCGGGGCCGAAAAAGGGCCAACACCCTCGTAACACAATAACACAATTCCAGCCACGACTCTTACGGCCGTATCGCAGAAATCACAGGCTCGACATTAGCCCACGTTTCCATTCCGCTCGCGTAACCGGGCCAGCGCGAAAATAACCCTGCTAATTTTCTTACTTAACCATCGCGATCAAATCTCCGGCCGAGATCCACTTAGGGAAGGAAAATCTGTGACGCGTGATGTAATTGTCGTAAGACGCGAAAGGGAGGACGAGGGATGTGCGTTGGCTCGTGTCCGCAATAAAGGAATCGCGTGGAATGGCCACGGAGGAAGGCAATATAAAAGACCCATATACTCGTCCTTCCCCTCCGAATCGGCTCGACAGAACCAACGGCCATTGCGCAGCCCATAAAGTTTCCACCCGCTTGGGAGTATCTCCCTCCCGACCCCGCCACGCATCGGCCTCCTCGGGCATCAATAGGAATGCCATTTGAAGGCGCTCTAAGAAACTGCTAATAGACCGTCGGAGAGTTTTGCTACTGCGGAGTCTGGTTGCCGCCGAGGGGAAAAGGAAAAGAATGCGGGGATGAAGGAGAGGGGGCAATAACGGGGAGGGGTGGAAAAGGAAGAAGAATAGGAGGAAAAGGGGGAACGAGGTAAAGATGAGCGAAGGGGAGCACTATCGCCGGAAGCGACCTGAGAGACTAGCGGGGGCACTGATGGAGTAGTTTCGCGACGAAACTCCGAACCCATCCCAAGAAACCTCGCGCACCCCCAAAGGCGTTTGTCTCTTACTCTCTTTTGGACCCTCGACGTCCTCTCATTCCTCACGTGTCCTCTGTACTGCAGGGACTGTGTAAAGAGCGCGTTACAGAATTACGACTTTTCTATCGACGGTCATTAGCCGGCTACGATCTGTGCACGCTCCACCTCCTTCTTTATTTCACTTTGAACCTCCTCCGTAGCGCTCCTCTACAATGGCTCTTTGCATTGGAGGATTTTATGTACGAAACTGCGGCGAGCAGCGGGATGAAATGTTTGTAGAAAATACAAGAATCATTAGGACACAAATGAATTCCAATCGATAATGCTATTTTTTGCGGTAATTCCATCGTGAATATCGAGGGGCTTTTTACGTTTATATTAATATTGTTGCAGGAGGATCAATTACGCGCGAAGAGTGGTTTTTATTACGGTATGGGAGTAATCGATTCCTCAGCGACGTGTACCATGCATGAAAATTTCGTTGGGAAATGTCAAGCATTCTTGATATTTTCAATCTGAAAGATTTGACATGGTCGACTGTAAGAAAGGATGCTGAAATGTCAGGAGACTTCCGTTTCGTAAAAGGTCGTTCGAATAACCCGATACAAAGGAAATCTACGAAGGGTAACGAAACGCTGCGCCAGAAGCTACCTGAGCATAAGTCGTGGCGCCATCTCTCGCAGGGTGGCGGAACCCGATTACTTTCCACCCCTTTCGTTTAAACAGACTGTGACTAACTGCTTCGGGTTTCCAACAGCAGAACTCGTTTCCAGCAATAAATGATAATTACCATCTAGTTTGTGTCTGGGCTAAACACAGGTTTAATTTGTTACTTATTTCTGATAAAAGTCACAAAATTGCAAAAAATAAAATCTCAATTTTGTACATTATTTCAGTTGGTTCAACTTCCTATTTTCTCAGTTCACATAAATCGTACAACTTTTATCAAAGTACTTGTAATTTATCAACGTGCTATAGCACATTCGAACTGAAGGAACGCTATTGATTGACGGCAAGTTTATGAAATAATTTATAAACGAATTATGTACGATTTCAGTGGCATGGAAATGTGTCGGTCTGTAAATTAATTGGATTAATAAGCCCGACATAAAAACATCGTAACAGACATGATCAAAAAATCTTCCGCCGAGGTGAACGGAATAAAAGTTCGGGGAAAAGTATCAAGATCAAAAATGCACTTGAGAATCCGCGCATGATCTTAATGAAGAGCTCATCCAGGTTCGTTTAAATCCGCCTGTATCAGCCACGGGAATCCGCAAGCAGCTATTTCGAGGGTAAAGCATAACGCCATTTCACGGTGATGATTTTTTTCCGAGTCCCGCTCCGGTTTCTTCTCCTTCACAAATTCCCCCGCGTTTCTATATCAAGGAGGTATAACGGGGTTGGAAGTTGTCGAGAGCACGCCGATCCATGCGTAATTCGAGTTCACGGTAGGCTGAGGAGCCGAATGATAAACGTCAAGTGGCAGATTTGCAAAAGTCAGCTAAAGAAGCGCGCATCCAACGGACTCTGCTTAGAGGAAGCCAAGACGAGGAAGACGGGGAACACAACTCCGAATTAGTTCTGTTTCGGATCTCCTAAATACCAATTAGGGACGGAAACTTCCCCTTTCATGTTGATTTCTGCCTGAAGAGTTATCTCACAGTTCGCATTGTTCCGCGTTTATCCGCTTCTGTCGGTCCTCCTTTTCGAGAATTCAAACGCACCGTACACATATTTGCGATGTAGATGTAGCGTGCTCGTACACACCCACACAGACGCGGAGGCAGCCAAGCCTGCCACTCTCGGCTTGGCAATAATTCCAAGATGGAGAAAGGTTATATCCACCTCGAGGAATGACTTTCTAAATATTGTGCCAACCGGTTGATAGGCGGTGATTCGATGACAAGGGTGAAAACTGCTTGAAAGTTTCCTGGGGGAAGATTAAGAATCGCGTCGTAGACGTCGCTAACAATGGTCGTCAAAAGAAACCGAAATTCAGGGAGGAACGAAGTTGGCCTTTTAATTAACGTTTACTTCCTGTTTGAATTGGAATGTCGATCGATAGATGCAGGGTATTCTTTTGTGATACTCTCCGGTAAAGAAGAGCGTCTGCCGAGAATTCGCATTTGCCAAACTCGTCATTTTTTACAAATGCTCCGTACACCGCGCCCGTCCTCCCCTGAATGGAGAATCAAATGAATCGCTATAAAATAGGCAACTGATAAATAGTTGCTTCCGGCGAGGGTCGATGGAGCAAGAGATGCAACCGGAAACGTGTCTGCGCTTCTAGCGGAAAGTGCTGAGCAACGCAACTACGGTCGAAATCGCGAAACCAACAGAGGAGCTAAATTTGATCTACTGTCCCACCGGAATTGAATTAAATCATTTAACAGCCTTATATTTAGAGGGTGGAACCCTTCACTTGCTATTTGGGGAACACCGCAGGCGCGCCGGATAAATGTAATGAACATTGTACCTTCGGCAACGTATCGTTTAAGCCTGCAACTATGATTCCATTGCAGCTGTATGCTAATGTATCTATCACGTAATGTTTTTACTGCGGATTGTCCGCATGGCTCCTACATTCCCGTGGAATTTGCACGGCGCATAGAATTACAATATGAAAAATCACCCTACAACGACACCAGACATTTATTCTATTCTCTAAATACTCGATAACTCCGAATGGAAAAAGTACATGTAAAATCGATTACATGTACATTATCTTAAATGCATTTGAACTTCCATTTTGATTTAAGATTTTGTTATACGAGTTAAGATTCTGTATCAGTAGATGAGATTGCGAATTCTGTGTTTGCTTTTACATTCACAAAGAGTGAATGTCGCGTATGGTTATTAAAAGTTGACTTTTTAACTCGCACCACTCAATCACATTGTAATCCTCCGTACGACCAGCAAGATCGGTGCATTCCCTCCATCAGGAAAACAAGACTCTGTTTCACCCCCCCACCCTCACATTCGACCTTGCTGCACTTGTGCAATATCTGCCGTGGGACATGAGCCACGTGTCATACGCTCGCCCCCGGAAATTTACGTGTCCACGTTACAACCCCAACCCCGCACGTTTCACGCTTGGCATTTAAGCTCGTTCTCTTGTCCTTTTCGCTTAGCGTTTCTCTTTATGCGTCCAACTCCCCCGTCTCCTTGGCCGTTTTCCATAACGCGCACCCCCGAATAACATATTTCATGCGAGTACCGCTTTCTTTTAATGGATGATTCTTAATAATATATCAATCCCGCCTATGCGTCGCATTTGCCCACAAAGCCTCGTTATATACATTCGGCGTTATTGAATTTTCCAACCACCTTCGTATTCCGGTTAATAACATCCCGTGATGCGAGTTTATAAAAAGAACGAGGGAAAGGTGCGGTTCTTGTGCCTCGCACGTCCGAGAATCCACTTCGCCTTCCACCCTCGCGTATTTCACGGGGGTGATGTTGTTTTGGCGGCGTAGTATCAGGATTGTGACAGAACCATATTGAAATGGAAACGGCCGGGATGTTTATGGAAATAGTAATGCATTTTAAAATAATACGCTCGGCTGTTTTATTTAGTCTATATTACACAAATTGTATTTACAATCGCGATTCGCAATTACTTCTCGAATTCATCTTGTTATCGTCCTTTGGTAAACATCTCTGTTCGCGCACAAATATATGTATAAAGTCATAAATAAAGCGTTGAGTACATCATGTAAACGTGAATTGTAGAAACATTTAATGCATCTCATAAACAAGTGGTTTCTCCTGGCTTTCCGCTCGAACGTAAAGAAATGCAAAGTTTCGCGGTCCGTATAATTCGTAGATGGCGCATGTTTCCGCATTTCTAACGACGCTGGATGATTCGTCGATGAATCGAAAACGAGCAAAACTTTTCGCC
>JABFPT010001417.1:3036-13193 GCA_022817245.1 Nixonia krombeini | reverse complement strand
TATTACCATTTCAGATTCCGGAAGATTAAATTATTCTTTCCGTACCGGCGGAAAAATAAGATTTGTTTTCCGCGACGTCGCGATTTATTCTATTGACTAATTTAATGGAAAAGAAGAGAAGATTGGACACGTGCCAATTTGCGACACTTTCAGGGTTACGATTTCGACTGATTTTTCCCAAGAGGGTGCAAATAGACAAGGCAAATACTTAAATCCGCGAAGGCTAATAGATTATCCGATCCCTGTAGCGCTAACACTCCGTTCATTTACAAATCAAAAAAATAATTAGAATTCTGGGTAATTCTACAGTAATTTTAGTGTTCCTGACTAATTTTAGAAAGTGGTTCGTGAAAGTTTGACGAAGATTTCGAAGAAACTTTTGAGGGTGCTAACTTCACCCAGGACCTCTTTTTCGGAAAAATGTATTTTTTAAAGAGTTGTGAAAATTTGTCAAAACTCTTTCTAAACCCTATCGAAAACTGTATAAATGTTGCAAATCTGCTTAAAACTAATTATTTTTTTAATTTTATAAAAGGGAGTGCTAACTTTACGAGAGTGATTGTCTAATATTAAAATTGCGAGTTCTGAATCTGAACATACACTTTTATTCCAAGTTTGTTTATTTTTGCTACAGTAATGGCACAGGCTGGAATATATTTGTAGTTGTTTTGAATCGCAATAAATAAATAAGATGAACGTAATCGAGCTGCATGTTCTAAATACCGCGAAAATTTGTACATCGGGCCAGCAGTTGTTACAATTTACGGTGAGTTCAGCCGAACGCACCGCAACATTGTTGTATCGAAAGCCACATTCCATAAGCTTTCACAAAAGCTGCCAGTAACATCTGCTAGACATTCCAAAATAAACGGAAACATGCCGGACCAAAGAGTATCTCCTTCGGGCTATCATGAGTGCATCCGCGAAATGAAATTAGCCCCATTGGAAACTATATTATACCGAAATGTGCTAAACACGCCGATGCGTTCGCTGGTAATTTGCCTGATGTCGAAATGGTGTCTGAGAGACGTACAGAGCGTATACGTTAATGTATCGATCCGCAAAGGACTGTGGAAAGTTCATTCGGTGTATTATTCTTCGCCGAGTTCGAAATCAATCGCCACGCCACTTTCGCTTAGGAACGGTCGGTCGCCGTGGCTACAATGAAATTCGCATTCGGTATTCCCCGTGTGACGAAAGTGGATATACCCGTCCCCGGTACTCTTTTTCGGCGGGATAAAATGGCCCTCGCGGGACTCCGGTATCCATTTTACAGGACTGTGAAATATCGATGGCATCAATAACGGTTTATCTCGAACACAAATTGCCCGGGCCGAGAGGATACACTTCCTTTAAGAAAACACTCGTAATCCACGGAGAGTAGCACTTCGATGTAGTGACAGGTCGATATTGCCACCATCTGCCGCGACGGACGACTGTTGCTTGCCCAGATCTCGTTTACACCGCGACAATGAAGGAAACTAATACGCCACTTCGCAATGTCCTTTCAAGACACCTTTCCCTCAAACTGTTTACCTCGCAAGACGAAGAGCCCTGAAAAAGACTTGGGGGACATTCGAGTTCGGTTTTGGCATTCGCACTAACATATATGATCAGAAGTACGTTTACAATCAATTATAGTTCATCAATATATATTATTTTAAAAGTATAGGTCATGATTTTCTGTACAATTGATGGAATAGGTCATACGCCGTATTATTTATGTGTTAATGAAATGTAATTAAATGCGTATGACAGAGAAATTTTCAAATTCTCAGTAAGCAAATATTTTTACAGTTGACTTTCTACAAAATTCCAAACTGTTTTTAAAAAAATTGTTGTTTTAAATCTCGACATACAATACATAATACAATACGTAGTACGTCGACATACAATAATAGGAAATTAGCGAACCAATGGCGGAGTGTTGTGCGTTGCTCAAACAACGGCCTAATGTAGCCAATGATGAATGACATTTGCACGTTCGGGCCGAAAGCTTTTTTGCCGATGCGCCTCGAAAGCGCAAAACCTCGAAATATCCGGGCGCCAGTCTGGCCTTCGCTAATCGTCCCGGGCTAGAAAAACGTCCCTCGGTGTACGGCCAACAGCGACATCGCAAATCGTAGCGCGCATTGCAATTAATCGCCGCAGTACGCATTTTTTCATCGCGATCCATCCATTATCTCTGTCAAGAATCGGGGCAAGTTGGGGCGAGATTGGGGTAACGTGACATTCCCTGATTACTCAGACAAGGATCAGCAAATAATATTATACATATTCTTATTTACTGTCCTCGGTAATACGCTTTTGATGTAGATTGATTAAAACTGGTTTAATGTATATAAAGTGGTACAAAATGTGGTATGATCTAAGAGTAAAAATTGTTTATAGATTTATAAGCTTCTTCATTTTTTGTCGTAATGAAACTTACAAAAACGTAGCTGTAACGCTTGTACTAGAGCTGATAGTTGATTACAGTAAAAGCACTGAAAAATGCAAGACCAGTGTCTCTTTTTTCGTTTAAAGGTACCATTTAACTCCGGCTTCCCGGCTACAATTCACTGTTTTACCCGAGGCGATTATTTTTGCTTTCATTATTAATTCTTATGCATCTCGCTCCCTTCCTACAATAAACTGCGGGCAACGAGCGCATCGGGAAACTTTTTTCCACTCCCACGAGGAATCAGTGATAAATTTGCAGGATAGTCGTCCCACGCTAAATGGACAAGGTACATAAGTCGATGGATATGTACCGAGGGCTGTGGATTATGGCGGGTTCAGGAGCGGAGGGCTGTAAACATTTCCCCTCATGTCAGGCAAACATTCTCGTAAGTCGTAATACAGTGTCGTCGTAAGGAGTTCTGGGACCCGGCGTGTGGCTCGTACACCAGACGTGGAGCGCACACGCGCGCGCCGCTGCGAAAAGAAACTACGTGTCCCAACGGTTGCGGCAAAGGAAAATCCCCCGCGACATTGCGGTGCCGGAGTTTGAGCCTCTTTGGCACTGATACGAGCTGTATTTCGCGTGGCTCGTGATCCGTGTTTTGTATTTTCACACGAGTGTGAGCGTGTAGGTGAACGGCACCCCAAACCTCCTTATTGGCTGGTACAACGGGCTGGAGGACGAAACGTGGAAATGTGCCACGTCTGTATGTTCCAAATACTTATTGTAGATTTATTGGCGCGTAAGGAATAACGCAAGATTAATATTTAAACATACTTTATTACTACATTATATAAATTAGCATTTCTGTGTCCCTAAATATAGCAAAATTATAAGAACACTGAGAAAAATTGATATAAATAATCATTTCTATTTTTTTATACGTAACTTTCACTATAAGCTAACTCTGTGGAAATATATTTAAAAAGTATTTCAACATGCAGAAAAATATGTAAATTTTCATTATTTGGAACATGATTTGTACATTATCGCAGACTTTTAAAGACTTTTGGCGCAGGCGTAAAATAAAGCACATCAGAGTATCGTGCCCTTGTAAAAAGACCAAGCCTTCGGAATGACAGTGATTTTCAATTATAGCGCCGAGTGGCCAATGGCACTGGACCTATTGTAAAATGCATGAGTCTTATGCGGGAGTAAAAAAGAGAAATATAAGAATGGCCAGTTTTCCCGTTCTTTTCTCACAAGTCCATTTCGAGCGTCCTGAATGTTTCTCTTTTTCCGCACTTCCAGCCCGAGGGAAAAGCGTTTCCATAAGTGAATGTAGGGAAACGGCAAAGCCGAGTCGCAGTGTAAATTCACGTATTTGTTTCTGCAATTTAATCACTATTATTCAACGTTTATTTACGCTTCACTTTGCGGGAATAAGTTCGGAAAGTCGGTTCTTTTTTGTCGACGGATCGAAACAATTCCGTCACTCTCGGACCTTTGTATTGCGATGGTCGGTAATCAAATAAAACTCCTCACCTGGAAAATGCATCTCGACGCGTGGAGTCGAGGGAAATCGCGCTCGGCTTCGGAACGCGATGAGTTTATTGCTTGCTCCAAGGGTGGCAGCACTCTTCACCGTTCCAGCCGTGTCGATGGTACCCGTATCGCTCTGTAGAATCGATTCGTCGTCAAATTATCCCTTGCACTGTCGTCTCCACTTCAAATTACCTACGAATACGAAACATGACAATTAACACGCAAATCACGGACACAAACGCACACAGCAGTTTTTGTTTTTGCCTTTTTTTGTCATTTTCGAAATAGCCCGCGATTGACAAAAACCATGAGACTGGTATGCGGCGAAGTAGCTAACTCGAGAAGAAAAGAACGTCCCCTCGGTTTGCCCCTCTTTTCTTTCGCAATCGACGAAAAATGAACGACGGGGTTGAAAAGTGACGTTTTTTCGAGCGGCTTTCACCTCGTCTCGACCGGCGTCATTTTGTTAGGGTCCATTCGCGTGGCAACAATCGTGCATTTAGCGTGATTGCAAAACGAGGGACGGAAAGTCACGGCACAAAAGCCACCGAGCGGGGGGGTTTTCCGTGCCACGCAGCCCCCCTTCCCTGTCGGACGCGCGAATCGGAGTAGATGCACTGCGTGACGGCAACAGGAGCCTCGTACTCCTGCAAGGGATATAAGGCCGATTGTTGCCGGGGGTACACTCGCGGTAAGTGCCATCTTCCAAACATTCAATTTGCGGGGGTATTGCCTTACGCTGGAATTTCCTGACGAGGATAAAGCATCGATCCCCGGGGAGTGGCGTTAGAAAGCAGCCTTGAAAATTCAGCCGAATGTTTTACAAAGTGTAACGTCATACCGCACCGGCCTCGACGCCTTACTTCGCCAAATCAAATTTCACCCAAAGTTCCCTACGAGGTGAATTTGTTGCCGAGGTACTTTTAAGGGATGAAAATAATATCGACTGAAGAAAACGGGAGGAGGGTGATATCGAAAGAAAGAAAATAGCATTAACGAGCTGTAATTCTCGTCAAGACAACGAAAGATCGTAACGGAAGTGGTTCGAATTCTTTTTAGAAGGATAATGAAAAGGCACCGGTAAGATGACGCGGATGCGTCGTGTCTGAAGGCGTCCTTTATTTGTTGCGTGTCAAATTTGCTGCGGTGTGAGTCGAGGTGCTACGCGGTAAGCACAATTATGCTAATCAAATCAAGGTGGGCAAGACGCTTGCGAAGCCGCAGCGGACATGTCGGATAATGAGGGGTTAGGTAGTGGAAGAGACTCCGAGCGGCAGTATTCGTCGAGGTAATATCAAAGTTCCGCGCTGCCAGTACCGTGCTCGATGATCTTCCTCGGGATTCGCGCGACTGCAAAGACGACTGTGCGCCGCTTACTCTAATTTCCTTGGGGTCGTAGGAATCTAATTAATGTCTGTCAAAAGAGTTCCATTACCGTCAAAGAAATGAAATATGTATTATGGCGTTAAACACTTCAAACGCAGACGTACAAATCGCGCCTGTCGCATCATCCGCTCATGTAAATTACGGGGATTTCCTGGATCGAGACGCCCAGCAATTTGTGTGGACACTGCCGGCATTTCCCCCACCACTGGTACTTTTTTCCGAAACGGCTGAAGTCCATTGTACTAGTTAGAGCGACCACGTTGCGTATCATTCACGGCTGATTCATATTTAACGATAAGCCATGAATTTTCTCATTTGATGTTTGCCGGCTGAAGGAACTGCTCGACTGAGATGTGGAGAAAGCGCAATAAAACCCCCAACGGTACGCGTATATAATATCACGTGGTAAGAGCTTCCGCTCGCGGATGAAGGATAGAAAATTAAATATTAATTTCGCCTGGAGAGCGCGGCAAATTCTCATTGCATATGCTGACGTGACTGGTCGACTCCGGCTGACGTTTACCGCGAGTCGAATAAAAAGACGACGCAAATCCCCGGTCGAAAAAGCGGTTTTCCCGCCGCCCGTCCCTTCGGCTTTTCATCCCCATCGCTCGTTCCTTCCGCCCCTTCGCGGATCACTTTCATAAGAGTACGGAAATTAATTAATTTCGGCACTTGCATAAATTATCCTGCGCTCGCGAGCGGCGGCGTTTTCACGCGCCTCGTCAGAATTTCGGCACGTCGACGCATTTTTTATCCGCTTTCGAGCGCGCGTGAACCGAGCCGTTTTGCATAGGAGTGGCGGGAAAACGTGGAAGGGTCATTGTGCGAGCGGAAAAATTGAAAGCAGTGATTCCATCAAACAAGTCAGTTATAGATACTGTCAACGCCGGAAATACAAAAATTCGATTTATGTGCCGGCACGCGTTCCCGTATTTATGTCCCATACATACGTGCACACAAATGCCGCCTATCCGCACAGACGTCCAAGCGTCGAGGAATGATGAATGGGGAACGATGCACGAGCCCGGCACTCTATTCCAGTCATTCTTCTTTCTCAGGACTACGACACGAGCGAAAGAATGTATTCGAAATGCAGTTGACTAATATGCGCAATGTGAAAAATCGTTCTATGATTCACAACGACGAATTGACGCGTCAAATTTGTTCAAAGGGAATGAAATATAACCGACTGATACGTTATCAAGGATTACAATCATCTCGCGATAATCGATGCGTGACTCGAACGACTGTATAACATTTATTTGCTGTCTTTGTTAGCCGTATCATCGTAAGCGTGTATGTATTTGTCGATCAGCCGTGTACCGAGGGGCACGTTCGCCATCGATTCTTTTTCGAACGGCGGCATATCTGTCCGCCTATAAGTCAGCGAGCGATACACCGCGCGGCATATTTCGTCGTTGGACCCGACTGTCTGTCCTTGTCACATACAACATTCATTTATGCGCCGGGAGATGGGAGTTTTACAAAGCCAACATTTGTCGTTGCCGATGGTAAGACGCACAGCGCCAGTGTGCCTCTGTAGTTACATAAATTACGCATCGCGTCTGCTTAGAATTTTCTTTCTATGAAATCCAACGGGACAAATCGTTTTCAGTTTATCGACGAAGATGATTTACAATCGTTGGCGAAACGCGACTTCTGTGGTTATCCCGACAAATACAAAGAAACTTATCAAGAAAACGATCAAATCGATGCTTCGTAAATTTCGCGCGTGCCGGTGAAAATAATTGCATTGTTATTGCTGAATTCGGTCAAACGGTGACGGGAAAGCAGCGTGGACAGAACGCAATTTCGTACACGTCCGATAATCAATTTGCCCGACATTGTCCTGTTTCTCGGTGCAATGACGTCGTTTAGCCCGTTCGCAAATTCACTGGCATCCGGCGGAGGAAAGATCCCCTGGAAACGCAGCAGCGGTCACGCGGGCAAACGAGCAATGAGGAAATTTTGAGGAAAAAACGCCCGGCCCCGGGAGACCGTCCGCTGCAGCGGTCTCGTTGCGGGCGAAAATGCCTGGAGGCAAGAATGTTTCGCCGTTTCCAGCGGTTATTACCGTTATTAGCACTGTTATTACCATTACCATAATTATCGAGTATGGTTACGAAAATGATTAACACACGCGCATACGATTATACGCGCTGGTATTTAATTAGCACTTTTTAACGTTTAGCGGAATATAAATTAAAAAATAATCGATAATTAAGGAATATTAATTACCCGAATAAATTGAATTTTGTGATAAGGAGTACTGTTTTGGATACGATGTGAAAAAAAAATAATTAAATTTCATGTAATTGAAAATCATTTGTTCGAGGAACGTGGTTTAAGTAACGGAATCACAGTTATGATAATGATTCTGTATAAAAGGATTATCGCCTCGTCCGGCAAATGCGCTTGCCTTTGTCCAACGATCCATCGATCGGCCCCTACTACTCGACTTATTATTTAATGTAGTCGGTATAATTTCGACAGCTGTCAGCTAACAACGTTCCCTCCGTTAAACTGTCAGGTGAGATATGTGTACAGTTACGAACGATGCGTTTTAAAGCGACGCTCAAATCATCCAGTCATGCTTCGCCCGATGGAGGCAAACTTCTCACTGTGCTCGGGGATTTATTGAATTATGATGCATTTGGGCGCGCGTGACATTGGTGAAATCAAAGTTACGATCCGGACGATCCAGTGGGAACTTTTACTAAACGTTGGTAGAACATTGTCCGCTGTTCGCGAAGCGACGTTTAAATAAAGGCCCGGAGTTGAATGAGGTAGAACGATATAGAGGTTTTGATTAGTTTATACAACATTTGAATCTCTCTATATTTACTGTACTCGATTTTGCACAGATAAAATGGAAACGTAATGTATTTGAAATATTTCACGAAAAATTTTCCTTTTTTCAAAACATTATTTCGTTTCGCATGTTTTTTATTCCGCATTGTTTTTCTTTCGTTACATATCACAAAGCTGAGCAGCGTAACGAAAATTATTGAGAGATGTAAAACAGAGCATGTTCCACCGCCGTTACAATTCCGACTCCTGGAAATCAATTTATGGTATTTTACGGCGACGGTAAGGCTTGTTTATCGACCATCCTGCGTTCAATCAGTAAATACTTCGGAGATGACATTATATTCACCGCCGCGATTGTTTGCCCCGCGACCATGGTAACAATCGTGATTACTTGTGAAACGAATGTTGCGTAATACTTTTGACTTCGACTTCCCCGTCCACCGTTTCCGAGCACGCGAATCCCGTCGTCTTGTTAGTTGATTTTTCACGATTTATTCTCCCGTCATTCATGCTCGATACCGATGTATTGCGTGCAAGAAATGCACGTAAAAGTGGCCAGACATGTGAATAAAAAAGGGCACGAAAAACCGTCGAGTGTTTGGTATCACTTTGCGTTTGGTATCGCCAAGTGTCTCAAAATCTTTAATTTATTCGTGAATATGTTCGCAACCGTTCAAGTTCAATAACGGATGTCAATTTTCTAGTTTGTTAAATAAAAGATGGCGAAATGTGTTAAAATCTCAATAAAATTATTACGTTCGATTACGATCGAACCTGGAGAAGTCAGTTGCGGAATATCGCATTTCCATGTCTACAAATATATGCAGTACGGTAACTGGAAGGCCGAGCGCGGCGAAAACGTGAAAATGGGCTACGGTGCCTGGGGCAGCGAACCATTGTCCATGGTGGCTTAGTTCGATCGAAAAATAATTTTTCTCCGTGTAAAACGCCGCTTCTAGTACTCGAGAGTCGCGTACGTAGGTAAGATAGCATCTGCCTCGGTGTGTATACCCGCGCCCCGGCACGGCTCTCGTGAAATGATAAGAAATGCCTACAGTCTCGCGTGTCGCATTATTTCACGTTCCGTTTTGAATATTTATAAGGGCTGTCCATCAGGGAACGGGCCGCGTGCATTTTCATTTCGAAGTTACAGAGCTGTCACGAGCAGATTGGACGGAAAGATATAATAAGTGAAATATTAAATCTGTGGCACCCTTGCGTTATTTCTCGGCTTTTTCCGCTGCGATACTTCGCTAATAATCGACGGTGTTATTGGCGGGATTACCATTATTATTGTTATTAACCCGCGACAACTTCTCTCGTGACTTTAACAGCAATCGATAATACTGCACACAAGCTGTAGCCGTGGCAAGGACTGACTGCGCAGTTTTTAATTAAATAACATAATTGTTCATTTAGCGTCTGTATAAAACGTACTACATTTGAAAAGTTTTTTTTCCCGTTTCCTATTACACAATGGAAAATAACAAATATTTTTATATCAAAGTACCTTTTTCTACACTTCTCTAAACAAAAATGGAAAAAACTCATTTTATTGTCTAAAAATAAATCTGTGTAGTGCCTTTTGAAACAACAAAACAGCAATTAAAATCAACAAATAGGTCGTTATTTTTTTAAATGAAACATAGACGTTAAATTAGAAAAGCTGTTGATGTTGTTTACTGGAAACTAGCAACAACGTGTAATATACATTGTTAATTCCACACTCATCTTAGCGTTGAAAAATGTCGACTTGAAACTTAAATTAATTAATTTTACCGTTTCGTCCCGATAAGAAACTGCGACCTCGAAAGTAAACTTTTAATTATTGAGTTGGAACGCTTGTAATCAGCTTCTCAAGTATCGATGCACCTGGTCGGACGTGAAACATATTTAAGAAGTTTGTATTTCATATTTTAAAATGTTGGAAAGTAATTTAGCAATCACTTATTAATTTATTATCGTAAATTTAATACTTTTTGGATGTCAGTCAATTCATATTATTGTTACAATGTGAAAGTTTTGTAAC
>JABFPT010001416.1:0-25744 GCA_022817245.1 Nixonia krombeini | reverse complement strand
GCTATCAAGTTTATACTCATTAAAAAATTAGACGAATATCCGTTCTTTTCATACCCTGATAAAACTCAAAACAAATAACAAAAGAGTACGCTTTTGAGAAAATCATTTTTGTTGAAGTGTGACTCAGACAATGAACATTTTATGCCAAACGAGATTATGCCAAAACAAAAGTATAATGAAAACAGGGAGACAAACGTTCACATGTAAAGAAAATCCGGCATTTCATATGCACCAAACTAATATATAAACTGTAAAATATTGTGTAAACACATACCCAGGTCGAGACTGCATGAGTTGCATCATTCGACGCTCCCTGGCTCGTAGCATTTCTTCCTTTCTCTTCTTATCGGATGGTGGTTTCGCTAGTGACACTTCTATGTGGGATCCTACTATTTCTTTTCCATTCAATTCCTGCATTGCCTTAGTACCGAACAAGAAATATATTATAAAAATGTAAGAGTACAATATAAAATAGTTCCTTATGCATTTTTACCTTCACCGCACAGTCTCTATCCTCAAAATGTATAAAAGCATAATCCTTGATCTTCTTCACCCTGTCAATCTTGCCGTACTGTTCGAATACCTCCTTCAGCTTTTCTTCTGTACAGTCTTGCGTTAAGTTTCTAACATACAACACCTTCACCTATAGAAAGAAATGTTATACTGAAAAATTATGACCCGGATACCCTTTTTTAATCAAGAACGTGTTACTCACGAAATTAATATAAGTAATTATTACGTTATAAAACATGAAATTAGTATGAAAAGAAAATATATAGTTTATAAAAAGGAGAAATGTAACTTGCTTTGGCCATAGTTTGCTCGTCAGGTTCTTCCTGAGGATCGGCCCAATCAACTATGATGTCACAACCCCAAACTTTCATGCGCCCGGTGCTAAGTCGTCGTTTAGCCAAAGAAGCTGCTTTATGAGACTCATATTCCAAAAAACAAAAGCCTCTGTTTTTCTTCTTATCATCCGGTGAGCTGTAGATGATCACCTCGGTCAAGCCAGCTAAATAATGGACAAGTACATAAAATGTAAGTAAAACGCGTT
The DNA here is from genome assembly GCA_022817245.1 of Nixonia krombeini. Taxonomy (NCBI): domain Eukaryota; kingdom Metazoa; phylum Arthropoda; class Insecta; order Hymenoptera; family Scelionidae; genus Nixonia; species Nixonia krombeini. The sequence continues at coordinate 24,690 of JABFPT010001416.1, read as the reverse complement.
CCGCTAATACGAAACAAATAAAAAAAAATGAACAAAAACTACGCAAATAGAATAGAAACTGCTCACGAATAATATAAAAGAAATAATGTAATAAACGAATTTCAGTAAATGTAATTGAAATATTGGACACAAAACGTGTTAATTTATAATGCAATATTATAACTTTTGATAAGTGCAATTTTCCACATCCGCAAGTGTTATATTTTATTTTTCTTCAAAAAACTTTTTAGAACGAAAAGTAAAGTTAAAAGATAAAGATAAGAAATAAAAATTATACTGTTATTACTAGAAAAATAACATCAAAATAAACAACAATTAATCAAGAATTTTTAACTCTACTTTTAACTTAAACTTTAACTTTCAATGTCTCAAATAAAAATAGCATTTGATTTTATATTACATAGAGATTAATGTAACAGGCCAGTTTATGATCTATGTTGTTTCATGTCACAGAAGATGAAAAATTGCGTAAAAATGATACTAATTTTTACGTAAAAATAGATGAATACCTAAAGAGTTATTCTAAGTTTTTTGGAATGTGGTTTAACTCTCCTTCCTCTCAGTTTAAAAGCATACATTTATTATCTATTGCATAACACCGACCAATCTTATAAATGTAAAAATATTTCCTTTCGTATTCCTTCCACCGTAAAAAAACGTATAGAAATACAATGAACAAAATACAACAAAAAAAAATAGAAGGAAAAAACCCAAAACCATTTCACATGTTCAAAATAAATGCAAACAAATACACCCGATGCTACCTAAATTGGCATTTAATACTAATGAAAAGTAGCATGCAAATATTCAATTTTAAAGCTTGAAACATTACAACCAATTGATTTTACGTTCTTGCACTTTCGTTAAGATCATATATATGTTTCATTAAATCTTTTTCTCACAATTATCGCACCTTCACGTACAAATGTCCGGCTCCTCTCTGTGTCCAGATTCTAAGACTTCATGCAAGATTCAACTGTTGCAAGCACTTTTTTACATTGTTCTTTAATTAACGGTCTCATTTATTTGATTAAAACAAATTTTAGTAAAATTTAAACTTTTCCAACATGATTACAACTGTGATATAAACATTTATGCAATCAAAAAATCGTGTAATGTATATTGTCATAAAATATAATAAAAAAAATAAAGAAAGGAGGAAAGACCGTTTGATATTCTCGTCATACAATGTCTCATTCACTCTTGACTCATAAACAAACAGGGGAAAAAATACAAAATACAAGCTTTTCATAACCGAAAAGTGAACATGAAGAAAGAAAACATTTCAAAACTGAAACTTTACCAGTTCAAGTGAAATAAAATAATTTTAGATGGACACTTCGAAACGTAAGATTTATAGTATCAACGAACAAAATGTAGTTAAAATCTCTCTTCCAATAAACGTTACTTTGTTTTTCTTTTTTTTCGTTTACTGCCTGCTGATTTAAGGGCAATTATTCAACTTACGTGCGTGCTTTGTAAATTCTTCGAACAAGTCATCTCGGTCTCGATTCTTTGGAATATTTCCCACAAACAAGCGATGATTGTTATAAGATACGGTAACACCAATCTTTTTGCCTTTCCGAATCTCATAATCATTCAGCTGTAAGAACAATGTGGAAGGAAAGTGCCAATTAAGCTTGCCTTCTGATATTTCATTTGCTTAATGGCCGATTGACTGTTGGAATTTTGTTTATGACTGGCGATTTGCAGGAGTGGAATTTTGGTACGAGTAGACGAAACATGGGGAAGATGATGTCTGAAGGACAGGATGGTTACGGAAAGAGAGCGTATGGTGGGTGGGAGTGCCTGTCCGTTTGTTAGCGAGCCACACGCCCCAGCGGTCCACGCAGGTCTCCCGAACCCCCATTTCAGAGGCTCAGTCATGAATATTACACCGAAAGCGTTACTTTACTTCTTTAAACAAAATACAAACAAAGATTCAAATTATAATATTTACCAAAATACTTACAAAATTAACTTTATTTAATACAAATTCTCTCACTGTATATTTTCATTACACCTAGATTCATTCTCGGAAGAAAATACATGCTTTTTTTTAATTCTCTCGGTGTACCTTTTCACACGGCAAAAATATATTCATGTAGCCCTCGTTAATCGATATAAGCATCGATGCAATTTCACCCTAATTTTCTCTTTCTCTTTCTCTTTCTCTCTCACTCTCACTCTTACTTTCTCTCCCTTTCTCGCATCTTTTACAATAGATTATCTGGTTTTGTAAAACGTACACATTTTGTTTTACCAAGTGCATCGCCCAGTTTTCCACTTCACTCAAATGAGAGATACGTTTTGACAAGGTAGAAATCACGTCAAGCAATAGAGCTATCAAATTTGAGGCATAAATTACATACACAATACTCCGTGAAAATCGCGCCATGCTTACGAAGTTTGTGTACGTACTACAAAGGTGATATGTAAAAAAATTTGTACGTTCAAAGTTTAGAAACACTTCAGTTCAGATTCGAAGCGGTCGAGGAAAACTATTAAAGAAGAAGCAAACAACTAAGTAATGAAGTAAAAACAAAGCTTACAAAAGAAAAGAAAAATTTCATATTTTCAGATATAGTACTGAGGGTATATAACGACTGATTCTTATTTTCCTTTAACAATATAATTGACTAGTTCTGTGATACAATTAGGTGCACTTTTATTTGCACGTGTAACAACACTAGTTTTAAAAAATCGAAAGAAAAAGTATCAATAAACAAAGCCACTAAATGTTTTATATTATGTAATAAAAATAATTTAAATAAATGCTTTTTAAACGTAATTCCCATATTAGAATAAATGCAGTCCAGTAATTTAACTTAAATATAAAATACGAATTTTAAAAACGGAGAAGTGATAGTACGAGATAAAGGAATTTGAGAGATAAGTTTGTTTAAAATATAGCCGATCAAATACATTAGAAAACAAATGGAAGTGGAAATAGAAATTATTATTTATTCTTAAATATCCTCGGCAATGCAAGTGCTAGTGATAATTATATTGTTATTGATAATAATTACCCCGCGCAATTCACAACTCAACCTACATATGAGAGGAAGAGAAGACTTGGACCAGAGAGGTGTTATTGTTCACTAATAAACCGAGAGGCAAGGAGACAAACCAGAATCGAAGGTGTCAAAGGTATCTCTCGTGTGTATCGCAGAAAATGTAATAAATCACGTAGATGCTCCACAGTTCCATACCATAATAATGACCACTACTTAAAGCTACCACTCTTATTGTACAAAAATACAGGTAGACGACAGGTATAGGTAGAGGTAGGTAAGGTACACACGCCTCGAATTCACTTTACCTGTTAATTTACCAAATTCGTCCAAGATCTCCTCTTTGCCTTTTGACTTTGGTATGTTCCCCACGAAAAGTCGTAGATTAGGAACGCTAATGTTTACTTTCAGACTCTTGCCGGGTTTTATTTCGTGATTATCGAGCTGTGGGATGAAGAAAAACACACACATGCCTAATTTTGTTTCGACGAATCGTTATTCATTAGAAATTTTATTCTTGTCCAATAAAAGTATTAGAGAAAAACAATTTTATTTTGGAAAAAATTTCGGCTTTTTCGTAAAAATTTTTGGAAAACATTTTTTTCTTTCATTCTGTATCGAATTGAATAATTAGCATGGCGTGGCTCCGTGAAAGCGAGAAAGTGGCATGCGCTTGATCGCTCGAGTCTTCACAATATAGGAAACCGGCGTTTGCGTACATTGTGCTCCTGTAAACAAATTTCAAGCCTACCAATTTCTTTTTAAATTTTGTTACAAAAATTGTCACTGTCCAATGAGGTGCAACCAATTGAGTCAATGTACCCCTAACCAATTAAACCAATTGATCCAAATTAGAGAGAAATTTACTTTGAATAATCTGTATTTTTATGTTTTTATTTCCAGGAAGGTTCTCCACTCCCAATTTTGCCCACTGAGCAAAGAGGAGAGCTGGAAAAGAAACTCATCCGTAGAACATCGTTAATAAAGTCTGCTGTTATCAAATATTTGGGAATAGTTGGATGTCAGTGAGTGCAACTTTAATGAACAAATGGTCAAGGACATGTACATGTAATAATAATAATAATCATAATAATCATAATAATCATAATAATCATAATAATCATAATGATAATAATAATAACCACAACAATAATAATTAGAATTGTAATTGTAACAGAAGTAATATTAAAGAAGAATATAACGTTATGTGACTTGTTCACAATCACCATGAAATAAAAGAGGGAACATTTTTTACAAGTTTAAAATGTAAAGTATACTGAACAAGACACATTTGAGGAATAAACATCCGTCCAAAATGTTTTCAATGAATGTTAAGTTGATGTGTTTGGAAATAGTAAACTTAAATAATAAATTGTCACAGCACATGTGAAAATAATAATCATAATTATTGAAGCACTGAAAACATTTTTGCAGAAGTTAAGTTTGGTAGCAATAACAATTTTGTAACAATTTTGTAAATAATAAATAAATAAAAGATTCCAATGAGTCCAGGGCAGTAGTTATGATAAACTAAGGAGGATTACAAAAATATAAAATCGTACACAATACAAATAGCCGGCTGACATAACAACTGATAAAGAAAAACTACATACCTCTTTCACAGCCTGTTGTGCTGCTTCCCGAGTCGTGAAAGTGATAAAAGCATATCCTCTGTTGGAACCAGTCATGGGATCCATCATCAGCCTTAGATCCCAAATAGTTCCACATTTCTCAAACAATGGAATTAATTCATCCTCGAACATATCTTTTGGAATTTTCCCACAGAATACCTGATAAGAAAAATCTCCATGTATGCACAGTTAATTTCTTCACAACTTCAACGAAAATATTTTTATTTCAATTTGTAGATATTCTATTGTTTTTATACATCAATAGTACCATTTTACACATCTTAAATTCTTGTTAGTATTATCTATTCACTGGAATGTTTTAAAGATATTTTCTAAACTTTTTGACATATACGTACATATTTACTATTGTCACAGTAAAAAATATATTTATTATATAAAAATTTACCCCAAAAAGTATTTGGTTTTTTTTACTCATTTTTTTTACTCATAAATTTTTACAAATTTACTCGTATAAACAACCAATGACATTCAATTTATGTAAAGATTTGTCTCATAAAAGCAACCATATTTCAGAAAATTCAAGACTATTTTTAAATCATGGTTTTATAATTTTCATTAAAAATATATGTTAACTAAATATTGCTATAAACTGATTCCATTTCATAAATTTGTACTTCTATGTGAAAGAATGTTACTGGAATCAGTTGTAAGAATTTTAAATGTTCAAAGGTTTACCTCACAACCAGTTCCAGGCGTGGGACCTTCCCAATTAGGAGGTGGTCCTCCATATTTTCTTTGTCCAGTAGTAACATCCAAAGGATATCCAGTCCTTTCCAATATCATCTAGAAATATCAAATATACATTGTAATATCAGTTTAGAATTAAAGTAAATTTATAATCTTCATACATGTGTGTCATTTGTAGAACTCTTATAGAACATAATCACAGTACTATTGTGTTCTAAAAGTCTTCCAATAAAATACAGTTTGTTGTAACTATTTTATCAACGTGTCTACTTACGAATTAGTAAAGATAATCTTGGCAAATATTATGTCAAAAATGCTTATATCAATATTATTTAATATAAAAATCGATTCTAAAAGCTCATTACAAAAGATAGTTCTCTGTAAAAATAGAAAGTTTAAATTACGTTTTAAAGACTTTTTAAATGTCTGAAAGAGACACTGAGTATTTTCAAGTAATACAGCAATAGTAGTAAAATAATAATAATAAAATATTGTAATGTATAAGACAGATGAAAAATAGTTCAGTTATGTAGTGCTTCAAATTCTACATAATACATATTTGCTGAATTAAAATGTTAATGTTATTCACTTTTGGTTATACAAGAAGACAATCTTTTAACAAATGGAAGAAAAAAATAAATAAATTGAAAAGTTTGAACTCAGCTAAATATAAATTACCTTGATTTTATCTGTATCTGGAACTTTGGGTGTTGTACTAGTACTAGTTCCTTGACCAGCCCTACTTTTCTGCCTGTATGTCTTCATGACTCCACAAAGGTACGCCGATTTATTAGACACATGTTCCAGGTTAGATTCCAAAAACTGTGTAAGAACATTCAAAGCACCTTCTACTGGAAATTCTTTTAAAGCATCCAGGGCCCTTTCGTCCAAATCCACATGAGCCAATTTGCCTGTTTTGTAAATTTCATCAAGTTTTGCAGCAACTTTTGGGTCAAGTCCATATGCGATTAATTTTGCAAAGTCCTCCGTCCTTTCTGTGTATTCCACTTCCTCCTTGGGCTGTTTCTCTTCCATTTTTATTTCTCCATTCCCCTCTGCCATAGCTTAAAAAAATAGAAAAACTTATCCATAGTCTGATTGGACTTTACAGTGAGCAGATATTTAATAATAAAATATACTGCGCACGCAATTTACACAATTTACAGACACAGAAAAGTCCGTTGCATGTAAAAAGTAATGATATAATTTACAGTGCTAAACTAAAGAAATATATAATCACAAAGTAACAAGAATATATGCCTCTTCCCCCCACTACTTGAACAAGCCCGTAAGAAATTAAAAAATTATATATGGATATGATTAGCTGTTATCGAGCTTCAACGAATGCGAATTGAAGTCACATGTAGACAGGAATAATATTTTGTTTTAGCCTTCTGTATATCGGGCAAAACCAAAACCTTGAATGAATAGCACGAAATTAGAAAACCGTACATTTTTCCCGCGCTGTACATACATTACAATCTCGGCTTACCGCAAACCATTTGAGAATACGGTCACTTTTTATTTTACCTTTGCGCGGGAAATATGAAAAGTGTACACTCAATTAAGGTATAAAATGAAGAAAGTTACGAAAATTCGTAGACGCGTAAAGGCAAAGTGGCGTAAGATAGCGTGCCATTTTGGCACGGTCATACAGAATACCTTGTGAAAAGGCTTGGAAAAATAGTGTATGGGGGCAGTCGTATAGGTTATGAGGACGCGAGGTTTTTCGCGAACTCCCTAAAATTTAAGGCTGGAACAGCCAGAAAAGAAGAGGAGAGTCTAAGGCACTTAGCCGGCCGGCAAAATGGGCTGCATTTGCACGCCTCGACAAGAGCGATGCACTTGTGCAACCGGCGCGAAGTAACACGCGATCTCACGGTTTCAGTAAATCCGGACACTGTTTGCAATTTTTCGCTCAGTCTTACAGATATTCACTAAAACGCAACGTTTTACAAGTGCACCTAAGAAAACCAGTCGTATTACCTCAGAAAAATAATCGAGCGACGACTTCCAGCGAGAGGAAATGGCGACAGACGTCAACGTGATTCGCGAAATGCACGGGGTTCACAAAACGACGCGCAAAGATACGCTCGGCCAGCGCTGGCGGGCTCGAGTCGTTGGCCATTTTCTTTCGGGCGACTTCGCGAATTCTGATTGGCCCGTGCAAAAACCTCGGAAGAAGAAGAAAAAAATGAGAGAGAGAGAGAGAAGAAAGCTCGTCTATGCAATATGCACTCCATGTAGAATAACGAACTGTGACCAGGCGTTAACCCTTTTTCACACGATAAGAAACGCCTCTGCGAATATTTTTCTTAGCAATTTCGTACTGCTCGGAAAACAAACGAAACATTGCGTGATGCATTCTTTTGTGCATTAAAAATACAATCGAAAGATATTAAATGTTCATGATTTGTAATTTTTTTCTTTTCAATAGTTTTACGAGTAAATGCAAAAATGACATTTACCTATTACAAAAAGAGAAATGGACGATAGAGAAGGAGAAAGAAATGAGGAAAGCGATGTAAAGAAAGAGAAAGATAGCAATGAAAGAGAAACAAAGACAGAGAAGTCACGCTCGTCGTCGAGCGCTCGCACACATGGAACTTTTTTACTCATGTTTACCAGTGCATGGTAAGAAGACTAGCGTAGGAGCAAAAGGATAGACAGAAAATATACAACTTCCGTTCCATCTGAATTGCAAAAACTTGGTACAATTTCGGTGCACAAATTTCGAGCATAACTTTCATACCGTACAAATAGTTTCAATACCTGCTCCGATTTACGAGTTTCTTGACAATCGTAATTTTCGCAATTGAACTATTCACCACGAGTGTGATGCACAGAAACGAATCACTATATATTTTCAAGGTGCGTGATGCATATTATTAAACCCGTATCAAATGTTTCTCCACGGTCGAGACACGCACTTTCGTTGCAAAAAACAATCGCGTCGTCGAAAATTCACGAACACAGCCACTGCGGCTATCTGTGTCTGCGTATAGATGTTGCGTGTTGTAAGAAATGTAAAAAAGGGTAAAACTGTGTATTTGCGCCTTTTGGTTCCCGGTGCGCGTAGGATTTCGTCGAATTTCGCGACTTGTAGGCACTTTGGGAATTTCTAACAAAATATGTTCTGGTATAATGTGGTGACGGCGGTGAATGGAGAGTAAAGGTCCGGGCACAGCGTTTTGATAGCGTGTAGTGCCTACATAGCCGTAATGCATAAATTGGACTGTCTCGCTACGAGAGCGGTGCAGTGGTGCAAGCCCTACAAAACCAAACCAGTTTGCTTGCGAGTTGCGCCCCAATCCAATCCGATTCAACCGCTCGCCTCTCTTCGCGGTATACACGAGCCCCGCCTTAAACAGGACCGTAGTACGAAAATTTGTGAACGAAGATAGTTTGAGACACACAAAATCCGTTTCTAAAATGCAAAATGCATCTCTTCCCTTCAGTGTGTCTCGCTATACAATCGTGTTTTCAATACACACCTCAATACTATTTCCACCCATATCAGCATTTTGGCTCCTCGATACTTTCATCTACCTTTTTACTTCGACTATCATTTATTACCTTTCGCGACATCTTTACACACTACAAATAAACTAAACTATTATATTCGTGATAATGTCTACATTTTCAAATTGTGGGAAGAGCAATATTCGTTTCTAATAAATTTCATAACTTTCAAGCAACGTTACATAAATACACGACATTTTCTTGTTAATAAGTCCAGCAATTCCTGATATTTTCGTAACATAATTATTCTTCGTTACCTATTTTCAAATGATTTATAGTTGTAGTTATATAATCATGTGCGATTTGTCAGTTCAGGGAAATGTATTATGTTACATTACTTCTAATCGACTTCCAGCACAAGAAATGTTTGAAAAAATACTGTTGGAAATAACCATTTTTAATTATGTTACAACAATTATATATAACATGTAGATCAATGATGAAAGGCAAAATAGGATTAATTCCTTTTCTCGAGTGAGAAAGTGCACTCAAAACATTGACAGCATCTTCCAACCACATAGATAAGAATCATAGCGTGGTCAGTCGACCAAGTAGATACCAAGTTTTACAAACCAGAAATTGCCTATTCATAGTCACAGTACGGCACATGTCTCACAGTGTTTACAGGTTGCACACATACGTCTGTCATACACATATGTCTGTCGTTGTCTTATTGGCCAGATAAACTTCATACGATTCGAGTATCTCGAGTGCAGTCGTTTGCTAAACTCGCCCCGATACTTCCTTTCCTATATTTCCTATTACACAAATTACTGTCAATGTTTTCGCAAGGTCAAGATACGTACAAGGCCATCGAAGACAACCAGAGAGTCAATGCATTGCATCTGAACTACTGATAGACTATTATTTGAATCTGAAAATTGTATATTACTTCTCGCATATCTTCACAAGTAAAATGTGAAATACAGAATGTAAAAGTAGATTACGTGAAAATCATTTTGCAGTTACAACTGGATATTTACAAGTAAAAAAGACTAACTATTGAAAATAATAATTAATTATAATGTATAATGTAGTAATATCATAAGGTCTATCATAATAATAATAAATAGTTTTTATTTGTCTCTCTTATTCTTAATTCATGAAGAGGACAATGCGAAAGTACACAGCAAAGAAACAAGGTATTATATATAGGCCGGGGGTCAGCATATTCCACATACGCTCTTGAGTTCAACCGTAGACTGCTTCGTCTGGTCGAGCGTGCAACCGCGTCGTCTTTTAGCGAGAAGGAAAGAAAGAAAAAGAGGGGGGAGAGGGAGAGAGAGAGAGTAAGAGGGGGAGAAGAAATGACAGCCGATGGATTGTAGTATAAGTGAGACGGAGCAGGGAAAGGGAGATGGAGAGAATAAGAACTATCACGCAAAGGAAAAGAAGAAGAAATATAGAGACAGACAGACAGGGAGCAAGGTATAGAGAGGGAGAGAAAAGGAGAAGGAGAATGATGGAAAGAGAGAGGGAGGGAGATACGAAATCAAAGGAAGTGATCCCGCAAAAACCTGTTCTCTTCGAACTTTCCTACTTTTCTGTCGATAATTTTTCGCTGCCTTCGGGAAAGTATGATTAGCATAGAAAAGAACGTGGAAATACGACGTTTCATGGTGTCGCTGTCGTCGTCTACATGCAGTCAAAAATTCGATCACTCGTGCTACCGCTTTATAATTTGCGTGACCGTCTGTGCGTCTCGCGCAGGCACAATGCACTTCTGAGCTTTTTGTCCTTACTTGCCGTAACGCGTCGGCGCATGAATGTTTATATTTCACATACGCCGTGTGCCACTACAGCGCGTGGTATTAATATCCCGCCAATTTTCCACCATACACTTCTTCCATGTTTCAACAGCTTTCATTAACTCCGTAATCCAAACTGATGAATCGATCGACTATCAAAACACTGAATGAAGGACTTGAATAGAAGACAATCACTTTATAGTGTACAGTGTACGTAGACGCATGCATTGTTCTGAGAGACTGAAATCTGAACAACGGCGCAATGTAGGGCTTTCAATGAAAAAAATTGTCTAGCCCACTTCCTTCCGCCAGTTTCCTTTATTCGCACTTTGTGACACTTTCCTGAATGTACTTATGCCAATGCCATGAAAGTATGGAAGAAATGATTATGTGCAATCTTTATCGTCACTACTACCATTGAATTACACTTATTTTTACACATCTTTTTTTTTATCAGAAAGTGTTTCAAAATTAAAATCTTTCACATTTCTGTTCGAGTCACTAATTTATAATTATATGCTTCTTCATACATACACGTATGTATGTATGTACACATATTTACATACTTTTTAAATAAATTCATGATTCCTTTACAAAAATTTTCGACAAGTCGTATAATTTCCTATGTCTAATAAAATATATTCTTATAGTTTTATTACATATGTGGTTATTGAGGTTGCACAATTATGACCAGTGAATATGATTTTCATATATCTGATAATTAGACAGTATAATTAAAAATACATGTTGTATGATTCACATAATGTTCCAATTTTTCTGTTTTGATGTTTCGTCACATTGTAACGAAGTTCTGTACAATATAATTATGCAGTTAACGGTGTACGAGCAAGAAATTGTGTTTAGGGAGGGAAGGTGGGTTTAAGTGAAACAAATTTTGATCCAGTACCATTTGCAAAATAGTTTTAAAGACAAAAAAATTGTTAATAATGAATATACCTCGCTTCATATGTCCAGTTTACTTTTTTTGCACTATCACAAAACCATAAAAAATTATCCAATTTACTTAACATGTCGCATCTAGTCAATACATAGTATATCAACTGTTTTCTTTGTATATCAACAATTCATGAAATGTCAACTAGTATGCGTGATTTTTTTACTGTTTTTGATAGCATTAATTGATGCAAACCGGCGAATAACAACTCGTGAGATCGCTGAGAGATCAAATTTATCGAATTCGACTGTTCATGGTCATTTCTTCCATCTTCGTATGACGACGATCGCACCCATCATGAAAAAACAACTAAATGACTTTCTGAACAACTTAATAGATAGCCGATTTCCTTCCCCATAATTTTATGTTCGTACGTCCTTAAAATGGTCCTGCAATTTCCCAATAAGACAAGTAAGAATTATATATTTAAAATTTTTAGAAGAGAGAAGGGAAAGCAGTGGTATGTGTCCACCTTCTCTTTAGTTTCGCCACGACTCAGAAATCGTTCGGCTTAGATCTTCTAAAAAATATTTTCTTTGCAAATTTTTGCGAACTGAATGATTTTCTCTTTCATTTCAATTTGCATAATTGATCATCAGCTCATTGTTAATTGCAAAAATGGCAACATTACGTACGAATGTTGCAAAGAGTAATAATAGTTTAATGTCATAATAATGTATCGACGATTATGTTAATTCGTTTCTTTGTTCTGTTGGGCTGGCAAGAAAGTAATTTTGATGTTTAATGTGAATTGGAACGGAAAATCAGAAATTAGTTTTATGCCAACCCAATGTTTGACGTAATAGTAGTAATATTAATAAACTAAAATTCTTACGCTAAAATGGTAATAATATATGTCCCATATATACAATTTATATGTAAAAAAAAAATCATTTTTGTGGAAAGGAAAACCTATCTATTAAAATATCTATCTATTAACCCTATTAACCTATCTATCTATCTATTATAAACCTATCTAACCTATATATAGCCGTTTAAGCTAACGTTACGGTAAGTCCACGGTAAAATGAAAAGTTTCTTTACAAGAATTTTATCGGCGGTCGATAAACTGACGCTTAAGTTCAATTATAGACGTTGATTTATAACTTGTTCTCAGTTCAAAACAGCCGCCACATAAATAGGCAAAATATGTGATTGCCTTATACGCTCGATTTTACCCCCTCTACTTCACCAAATCCACGTGAAACTTCGAGCTCGAGTTGATACACTATGGCTACCGCGTGGCTTTTCTCCAAAAATTCGATCCTTATCTTCGACAAGAATTTCCCAGTGTTGTTTACTCCACGTGGTCGAAACACACAGCGTTAGCTAAATTATGAACGATCTAATGCACAAGTAAAATATGTTTCCTAATGTAAAACCATCTGCTTTCTCGTTTCCCACGTAAATATCATTAGACAGAGAACGGTGAACAAGATGACAAGGCGACACACTACAAGAGTTTTTCTCAGGAGCTAGTGTATATGCGACGTAGCATAAACAGGAGCATTACCAGACCCCCAGCGACTCGTTTGCTTGCGACCTCCTCGTCTTGAAAACCTGTCTAGCTATGAGAAAAAATTTTTTTCATAGGTAAACAGGGGTGAACCTACGTGGCGACAATAATACATACCCAAGTTGCACTCACGGGCGAGCGTGTACGAGCGCACACTATCTCATACGCGCAGCAATGCGCGCACGTACAACCATGGAGGAAACCAGAGGAAACCGAGGACGCAGGGGGTCGTTGGACTGGTGCACTATCTAAATTACCATGATAAAGGCCGCCTCGATGTTATATCCTATTAAGTCACGGCTTTGTTTTCCTTTTCTGCGATGCCCTGGGAATCGGGTTTGGATGCGCTGTCTACATAGTAATATGACTTGATCATTTTCTAAAAATCGTTTTTATCCTTTTTGTCCCAATAAAACTTAAGTTGACATTGACAGAAATTTTGAATTGGACACGAAGGTGGTTCTGAGCAACACGGCATACTCCTTTTTCATACTCCTGGCTTAAACACGTCGTTAACTTTTAAGATCAGTCTTAATTGTATACTGAGATAACGTTTACTAGACTAGAATTGTGGTGCTGGAAATGATTTCAATTACGTATTTATGGAAAGTGTAATTATAAATTCTGAAATGTATAACGGAAAAAGAAGTATGCTAAATGTTTTACTTTCCAGTAAACAGTAGAAACATTTAAACATCACTTGTATTTTTATTTTGTACTTTACTGATTAATCCTATTGACTCCGTTATTTTATTTAAATCTTAATAAAGAATAATGCTTTATATTGTAATTGTATATTTACATGCAAAGTATTTAAAGTGATCTAATACATTTGACTGTGTAATAAATATCTTTATTGCAAATATAAAAATCAATTTTTATTTTTAATGAGTTGTTGACAACAAAAAAAAAGTAATCTGTAGAAAAAAGAATTCGTGTATACTGCACCAGAGTACGAGAGAACGTGCGTGAATTTCGTGAAGAAAGTGAAAGGAAGACAAGGGAATACAAAGCTTCGAATGAAAATGTTAGTGATGTTTAAAAATTCAATTTGCTTGTACATGTTTATAAATTTATTTTTGGATATTATTTTTATTTGTACATTACGTAAGAAATAAATTAAGATTTTACTTAATGTATTTGTAACAGGTGGGCTTTTCTTGCTGTTTCATTTATAATTATTTGTAAACAAATAAAATTGTAATAGTTCATAAAATTATTTTTATGAAAAAAAATTATTTAACTTGCAGTATGGATGAACTACTAATGTTATACATGTGGATATATATTGTCTACTTCGACATAGTAACTGTAAATGCTTCTATATGTATCAATCAAATGTTATGGAGTTGACTTATAAATTGGATTGTTAAGTGGCCGTAGGGGGAACATAGGCAGTTCACATTTACTTACACCCATGAGTCAAACAGTTATTCTCCTGTAAAATAGAATTCAACATTTCTTAATCATAAAAGTCTCCAGTCGCTAATAAGAAAAAATTGAGAAATTCCAATATTTCCATTGAATGACTTTCCAATAAAAATTTCCAATAAAAGTGCAGCTGCAATATTCCAGTCTGTTAGTACAACTATCTGTTTATACCCAGCCTAACGTAATCCAACCTAACCTAACCTCACATAATCTACTCCTAATCTAATTCTGCATACAAATAAGGAAATACTGTTGAAACTACTGCAATCGGGGAGAATATTAATGGAAATATAAAAACACATGTACTAAAAAATGTAGTAAATACATCTATTTAGAATAAATTACAGTGATGACGTCATTCGCGCCGTTGCGGAAACAAATACCAACTGAACTGGTGAGTCGTGAGTGTATAAACGGTTTGGGCGTGTTTACGATAGCGTGAACATCAACGAAACGACGAGTGTGCACTGGGTGCGCGTTGCAGTTCATACAGTGAAAATAGTGTGTATTTCGTGGAAAATAATGGAACATATGTGACGAGAAACGTAATATAAGTAACAGCGAGTTGAAATATAGTGAATCATTGAAAATGGGCTTCTTCTCATTTTTTAGTTTCGGTTTAGTGTTTGGAGCCTACTACTTACTGGGCGTTGTCGGCCAGTGGGAGGGCCGAGATGCTTTCGACGAGATACGTCTTAGGATGGACAAAGTCACGGAGGAGAATTGTCCGATCCAACACCTGGGTGAGCTCTACTTGCCCGATGACACCGTCTCTCATCTGCCCGACATTAAAGATATCAACATAAACCCCGTCTTCCCAAACCGAACCGCTCTCCTACATTTGCATAATATTGCTCTCAGCAGATCGTTCTTCTGGAGCTACATCATGCAATCACGATTCATAAGACCTGCCGTCGACGACACTTATGATCCTGGAATGATGTATTATTTTCTGTCGACTGTTGCCGATGTTTCCACTAATTTCTACGTCAATGCCTCGGCAATATACTTTGCGCCAAACATGTCCTACTCGCCTTCATACAGAGGCTTCTTTAACAAGACCTTTCCTAGGTTTGCACCAAGGACTTTCAGAGCCGACGATTTTAATAACCCTGTGCATTTAGAACGCATTTCCACCAGAAACACCTTTACTGTAAAAGATCTTGGAGCATTTCCAGCAGACGGTCTTAGTCATGATTATACAACTGATTACTATAAAATTAATGAATGGTTTGTATATATAATAGGTTTTATTTACACAATTGAATAAATAATTACAATGCTCTTTTCATTTGGCTTTAAAGTATGTGCAAGTGTATGAATGGAAATTGCGAATCGAAGTACATAAGCATTTATAATGCCAACCACATTTCTCAGATTAAATGTATGTAAAACAATGGAAATAAATTTAATTTTCACATCAAATTTGTCTGTGTACAAATTTTCAAGCTCTCTCTAAGCTTTGCTGTTTAATGAATAACTTATAAATAAATTAATAATTTAATATTGAACCAGTCGTGAAGTACAACAATAAAATGAATAACAAAAATTAAATTCTTGAATTAAAAATTTTTTCAATTATATAAAAAAGTATATTGTGAAAACACATTCACGCATTAGCAAATAACATAATTTAACATAAAGTAAAAATGTTCTTGGATTATTTTTAACTTGGTTATTATTAGTATTAAAGTTATTGACAAAAATACTCATATTTACGTATTTTGCAGTATTTGAACATGAACTACAAGTAGAAATTGCAAAAATAGAGTAAATAGTACTGCCTAATTACATGTTACCAAGTACTGTTACAAAATAAACTTTGTACTGCCTAGTAAATTTTCATTTTTTATAATAGAATGAAGAATTTAATTAAAGCATGTTCAGATATAAAAAGGGATATAATACTTCATATGTTATATTGAGAGATATAGTAATGCTATATAAACTTACTTACATTGTCACTTATTGCATCAATAGGTGTCATAACTCAGTTATCATTTATATTTGTAAAATATTGTGCATTTAGAAAATGTTTATCTGTGTACATTGTTACAGGTATAAAAAGTGGCTACCTGACCATGTTGATAAAAGACATGACACAAAAACTACTTATCAAGTGGAAATAAGATATGCCAACAACACTAATGAGACATTCACCTTTCATGGTCCACCACGTAAGATGAGCATACAGTCATAAAAATGAGTAAAGTGAAAAAAAAATAAAAATACTGCAATTTAACTAGAAACTACTTTCTGTGTATTGTCATAGGTGCGGATGAGAACCCTGGGCCAGTAAAATGGACAAGACCATATTTTGATTGTGGTCGTTCAAATCGCTGGCTTGTAGCTGCTGTCGTTCCCATTGCTGATATTTATCCAAGACACACCGGCTTCAGACACATTGAATATCCAACGTGTGTATAGCTACACAAAGTAGTTTTAAAGATAAATGCAAACTGATAAAACTCAAAGATACATTTTAGAGTTTTCCCAGAAATTTGTATTGTATAGTGCATGCTAAATTTGCATGTGAACTTCTGTTGAGAATTCTACACATTGGGGATTGCCATTGTGACATACTACTTTCAAATTTTCAGAAAAATTGTATTACGTCTATTGCATGTAACTCGATGCATGTGCTTCATACTGAGGGACATATGGTTACCTTTAATATGTTAATGAGTGTGCTTTACTTAAGACCCTTTGAGGTGTGTCCTATCTGCACTGGTCAAACAAGATCACTGCAATGTCCTGTACACGTGTGAAATACGCAAGACAGATGCAGTGTTTGGAAAATGCATTCCCAAATCCGTTTGATGAAAATATTGTAGAAGCATGTTATGTCTCTCATTTAAAATGAATTAAATTTTGTTTAACCAATCAAGTGAATTTTTTTTAACGAAAATTTAAACTTGTGAATGTAATATATTGTTGATGTAACATTTTACAATATAAAATGAATGTCACTATTATTTTAGGTATACTGCAATTTCCGTTGTGGAAATGGAATTCGAAAGAATAGATATAAACCAATGTCCCAGAGGTATGGGTAATAATGGACCCAACAGATTTGCAGACACTGCAAAATGCAAAAAAGATACGACAGAGGTATTTGCCTTTTATTGTAATAGAAGCTGCATTTATTATTCATTTCTTTCAGTAAATTTATTAAGTCTGTATGATGTTTTGTGCAGTGCGAGCCCTTGCATGGATGGGGTTTTCGAAGAGGAGGCTACCAGTGTAGATGTAAGCCAGGGTACAGATTACCAAGTGTGGTTAGAAGACCCCATTTAGGAGAGATTATCGAAAGAGCTACTCCTGAACAGTACTATAATGGATTTGAATGTTCAAAAATAGGCTGTATGTATCTGTAAAATGTTCTATAGTTTAGTATCAAAATAAAAAAGGCTTAAAGAAATCAATGCTTTTACTTTAAGGGGTTAATGAAATGCCTGCAGAGTGGGAAAAGGCAAAGTCATATGTGAGAGAAAAATACTTAGAATACTACTATGAATATCGCAACCATTCGACTGGGCCAGATTCTTTACATACAGAGAAAATGAATATTGACGAAACACTGAAGTTTATACTAGGTGTAAATGAAAAAACTTGCAAAAAGTACAGTATACTTTACATGAAAATTGAATATATCATAAAAAATAAGCTATTATTAAGAAGTTTTACATTAATATGAGACTTCATATACTTCAACTGCTGCATTAATTTTCAGCTACAATCCTAAGGACTTAAAATTAAGTAGCGACGTAAGTTTTGGAATGCAAGAGTTCTTCGAAAATGAAGCTAAAATGGCTACACGGCTTGCTAATTTCATTAGTGCGTTTTTACAAATTTCTGATCCTCAAGAGGTTTATTCTGGCAAAAGAGTGGCAGACAAGCCTCTCACAGAAGATCAGATGATTGGTGAAACATTGGCATTAGTAATGGGTGATACAAAGATTTGGAGTGCTGGAACGTACTGGGATAGGAATAAATTTACAAACAGAACATATTTCGCACCATTCGCATACAAGACACATATGAATATGAGAAAATTTAAAGTAGAAGATTTAGCAAGATTGAATGATACAGGTATAATTGTATAAATTTGATTTTTTATTGAGTCTATATGTTACAAACGCAATAAATATTGAAATAATATCCAAAATCTACTTGTAGATGAAGTTTACACTGAGAAAGATTGGTTTAAATTTTTAAAAGGAAGGTGGGCCACAAATTATAACGAGCTAGAAAAATATGACTTGAATATCCACTTGCGATTCAATGAGACAGGAGAGCGACTGCAGAAATACGAGTATTTCCCAAACTTCTACAGGTACGTTACGTCATTCCCCTCTTTAATTTTCATTTTTATACAAGGTGTGAGAATTCATTCAAAATCATTTTTATTTCGAAAGTATTGGGTGATATATTTTAATACGTGTGAATGTGCGTTTTGTGGTGTACAGGGCAGCAAACTTGAACCACGGTCATTGGTCCACTCCTTATTTCGATTGTAACGGCAAAGTGAAGAAATGGATAATTACCTATGCATCTCCATTCTTTGGTTGGGACAGCTTAAAGGAGAAACTGGAATTTAAGTAAGTAATACTGTGTGCGCAAATGTATGTACAGCGTTCTACGATTGTATTTGTAAATACAGTGTGAGATAGTTCTGGTGAAAAACCTGTTCGATAATAGAGGAGGGAGTAAAGGAAGATCATATTTTACATTAAGACACTTATAGGGGTGCTGTGGCTGTAACTATGGATCTAGTTCAACTGGACATCAACCAATGCGATGACGATTACAAAGTTCGAAATGCTTTCAAGGGAACGCACAAGTGTGACAGGAAAACGTCCTATGTAAGTTTCTTCCCGGACAGGTTACTATTTACTGTTAAAAAATACACAGAAGTTTAATAATATGTACTCAATGGAACTTGTGAGGAAATTAAGATTCCTAGACTATATGTCATTTATCAGACATATTATTGAATATTTATTATTTTTTAGTGCGTCCCAATCCTTGGCAGAGGCTTTGAACAAGGTGGATATAAGTGTGAATGCAAACAAGGCTTTGAATATCCCTTTGAAGATTTGATTACATATTATGATGGTCAGCTTGTGGAAGCTGAATTCAATAACATTGTTAATGATAAAGAGACAAGGTAAACAGAGGTGCTTAGATTTGCTGCAAACTCATTTGTACTAAAAAATTAATTATTTAAGATGATTTCCTATTTTTCTATAGGTATGACATGTTTAAATGTCGCCTTGCTGGTGCATCATCGAGTCAAGGAAATTGGTTTTTGGTATTATTTTTGATATCACTGTTTTACACTATTCATCATAGGTAATATGGATTGCTTTATTATCATATCACTCATCCAAATGCCGTCCAACTTAGTATTAAAAATGTGAAAGTTAAGTTTTATATGTGCGTGTATTTGAAAAGAGCATGTGTGTGTAAATGAGACTAACGACAAGATGTTTATGTAAAACTTGTAAACTAGAGGTTACAACAGAGGTTATAAAATTTTATCTAATGTACATTATTTTTATATCTGCAAAATAGGGTTTCCACTTTGCTCTAACTTCATTTCTCTAAATGTAAGCCTTTTTGTTTTCTATTATTCAACGTTTATTCAAGAAAAGTCTATAATTTATGCAGAGGAGAATTCAAAATGCCACGTTATATTTACTTACTAAAATTATAATTATTATATTTTAAATATTTTTATAGTAATTTTGTAAATAATATTAACCTTCTGTCTGATGTATTGTTTCCTGCTCACACTATTACACTAGCACTCAATACATTTTATTTTTATCGTATGATTTACGTATACATTTAGGTACTTAGTATTTCATAATTATATTCTATTATTTTCATTTGCTTTAGAAAGGTCACTTTTTAGTACAAACTTTATATCTAATTTGAAAAATAAAATAAGGAATTTTTCATAGTTTTTCTACATTTTTAAGCACAAAAAATTGTACGATATTTCATTTCTAAAAAAATACTATTGTTTGAAATATACCATTTTTATGTATAGTGTAATAGAAGTATTCCGTATAGTGAAAATAATCCAGTATTTAATAATAATGCACTGCAGTCTTATAACAGTTTTCTTCATTTATGAAACATGTAATTTAGTTATATCACCCAATATTATTATAACCGAATTTGGTTACATAATAACCAAATTTTGTAAATAATGACTGTCCTAAGTTTTATTCCAGAATTCTTTATTTCTTTTGTTGTATTGGAAAAAAAAATAATAAACCAATTTTCATGCATACTTTTAATTGTAAGCAATGAATAAAAAAGCTATGGAACAGACAATATAGATGTATAACAGGAGACAGAATATTATGTCATATAAGGAGGAATCAAATACGTCTTTTCAACTATAAACAGTAACGATATTATTTACGTAATGCTGGATGATATTATTTGTGTAATGCTATAATGCTGCGAAAAAGCAAGAATTCTTTTTTATAAAACACTAGACGCATTTATTTGTTTGGTAGGATACTTCAAAATTATAAACTGCATAATAAGCTAACTTTGTACAATATCGAATTGAAAGTTCTTAAAAATATGTCGAAATTTAGTCAATTCTTTATTGTCAAATTATTTAATAAGTTTTAATAACATATATATGTTTTGAGTGAGTTTTCTTTAACATTCCAGTGACGCCATTTATCATTCGGATTGCATATATAATTTACTTTTTTATGCTCTGTTCTCGTTAAATACAAATACATGAAACAATAAAAAAGGTAACGATCGTCCTTAAGGAATAACAATTCGACTGGTAAAAAAAATGTATTACAAAATTTATGAAACGATGTACTCACTGCAAATCTTCATGCTGAATTACTACGATTCCGTAGATGTTCGATGTCAAGTTGTTTTTTTCTTGTCAACTCAAATTCCACTTTTGAAAAGAATCTGCGTTTTTTAAATCTTGTAATTTATTTAATTTACGTAAAGGACATTGTGAAAATTATTCTCAAGTGTTGATCTAATCATGAGATATTTTCTATTCAGTAAACAAAACACTAACGTTGGTTCGTTACTAGCGTCTGACGATCACAATTTAATATATGAAACATCGGTGGAATATATTATGACTGTAATATAATAAATCATTTTATAACTCGATATTCTCATCTCAACATGATATGAATTAATCTTGTAATAACAATGTTAACCATATATAAATAAAAATCATGTAGTAATTCAGATATATGCATACATTTTTCAAATTTGTTTATTAATGTATACATTATTTTATGTTAACCATGTAATTTGAAAAAAAATATTTACAAATGTGGTCATCTTGAACATTCACTAGGTAAATAAAGAACTGCATAAGCAAGCGCCATATGAATTTCATATAAAGCAAAAGATGAAAGTAAACATAGAAAACCAAGAATTCGTAAACGTGATATTTTATTAGATAAAATTCATTGCTACATTGCAATATAACATGCATATAAAATAATTTTCCAAAAATTCCTTAATATTCTGTAAATTGTAACGCATGTACGCGATGTTTATTTTCATGAACATACAAAAAAAATGTGCCTAAGGTATCATGTAATAAAAACATTAACTTTTTCATCTGGTCAAGCTTTTATAGTCAAGTGATATGTAATAAAGACTATTGCTAAAACTTGAAGAACATAACTTCATAATTTCAAGCAACAGAATATTATTTCTATTAATACCGCTGGTTTTTTCTATTTAGTCTAATATAAGTGAACATTATTTTGTTGATTTTTTACAAATTAGACATTGTTATAAAAGTTGCTCTTTTCTTCTCTCAATACAAATTTTTACCACGCGACATGGCTACTTAATGATCATTAGTGTTCAATTAAGAATATTATGTGGTAACCTAAAATTACAAAAAATGCAGTTATCTTATGTTACAGCTCTCTTCTTAATAATAATTAATAATTTTAATAATTACAATCCATAAACTTTATAGCGGTTTATGGTCACAATTTAAAGTTTAGTAGCAAACGTTTATTTTATTTGTAGTAAATGCACAATTATAAATAATAAAAGAATAATTACATTGTACACTAAAGTGCACGGATTCGGACCTCAATGGCGGCCGAATGAAATTTAATTCGGTGCTTTGGCCTTTAGCTTATGATTTTGGAGAATCTCAATGACATCTTTAAACAGAAGTAGAAAATAAACATGAAGTAAAAGAGATGATTATAAACTGTGCGTTTTCAAGACATAGCATAAAATTAGTTGTGTTACTATAATAAAAAATTCAATTATAAATTATATTTTTATTTATAATAATTGTAAAACCTGTACATACGCAAGTAACTAAATATGTATAAAATATACTCATTTTCATATTTCTCATATAATACGACGAAACTGTGTTATGTAACACTTAAAAAAGTGTACACACAAGAGGATGCCAAGGTTGCGTAGAAATACGTAAGTGCGAACATCTTATAAGACTATCGACATGCGATATGCACACTTTGCTGTGTGACGCCCCGTTCAGTGGCGTCACTCCAACGGAGCGGATTGCCGTAACGAAAGGGTTAATATGTACCCGTTGCACATACGTACGTTAGCGATCGTGCAAAACCGACCGCCATGACACTTTACAGTCTTTAGTAAATAATATCTCAACAATTCCATTATATCAGAAAAGTACATTATGAGATACATTTTTCGCGTCCTGGCATGTAACGTTAAGTGGAAGATAAAATCAGTAAAGATATTGCGGGCAGCTCAGCCTGTTCTCTTGCCAGTTCGTCTTCTGTCCATCTCTTTTACCTTGGCGCGTTTATTGCACCCGCCATATTTGATATTAATATGAATAAATTCTATCCCATTCCTGTCAGCGTAATAATACAAATCTTCACCAAATGGACTATTCTTGCAATCACCGAAACTGCTTAAAAACATTCAACAGTTTCAGATGAGATGCAGAGTGTCAGAAAAAGAGAGACAAGTCGAGCAAAACCGACTGCTGACGTAATAGCGCGAGGAGAGTTAGCACATATCAGACGCATCTCCTGACTGCCATGCATCCAATGAGGAAATATTGCTGATGGAGGCATAGATGTCAGAAACCAGCCGCGGCTTCCACCAAAGTCGGTAATGCATTTTCGTAGCGTCGGTAGAGCCAACTGCTGTGGCGTTCGTCTGAAAAATTCGTCTGCTACACCGAATGTATATATACGTACACAATACAATAGCCATCGTCTGAAGTATGAAACATAGGATATTGAGAAATAAGAAATATAGGATGCGGTATTAAAAAAAGCAAAAAAACAACCTTTTGTAATTTTTATTATATAACAAAATTTGTAATATTTAAAATAAAATTGTTATATATTAAAAAAATACTAAATAAATTATGTTTGTAAATTGACAATTAATTTATGTACCTACGTTTTACCTGTTTTCTATTACAAAGCAAAAGAAATATAATAAAATGAAATACCCAATTTTCTATGTTAAATAAATAAATGATATAATATTTAATCAGTAAACTTTTGACAATAAATGATCATTCTCAGCCAAAAATATGCATGCACAAATAAAATGTATTCATTTTGAATTATATATATTAATTATTTTTTTTAATTATATGTTAACTATATATTGTAGAACTTATATTGTATATGCAAATAAAATGATTCTTGTATTAAGTAATTTTTAGAAAATGGTGTTATAATTTGCTATATATTTGTTCTGTGTATATTTGTTACAGGATAACATAGAATACGAATTACACATGTTTTAAAATGTACTTACACATATTTTTATCTATAATATATGATATGTAACTTGTATACGAAACAAGAAGATTCAACTCAAAGTAAACGTGCACATTATTGTTCAATGGACACCACGTGAAGGTGTTGATCTCTCCCATCAGGAAGGAAGTGTAAAAATTGGTTAATTAATAGCATTATTAGATGGATACATGTAACTTCGTAATGTAACGGCAGTTACTCAAAGAAACATCAAGCAGTTTTGGATTGGATAATCCGGGTGATAGCATCAGAAGCGTGAAAGACAAAGAGATTTCGTGAGAAAGATAGAGCGACAACAAATGTTGGCGATGCCAATGGAAACACGAATTATATAATTTATTTATATCAAT
>JABFPT010001414.1:1345-14383 GCA_022817245.1 Nixonia krombeini | reverse complement strand
TAAAATCGAGAATGATCGGTAAAACCGAAGTTTCAATCGTTATAACGAAATATTGCTTTTTACCGCAGTCGACACTTTTTAATGAGAAGGGGAGCATTTCCGTTTTCCCACGCAAATGCGTAGGCACGTCAGTTTTTCACATAGCAGTTTTCACGTTTGCAGCCAAACGCCCGCTGCCGAACGAGGTTGACCCGCAATCAGCGGCAATCTCGTAATTCGCAACTTGGAAAATTTCATCTCGATACAACATACAAACTGGTATCGTGGGAGTGCCGTGGGTGTTGAACTTTATTAATATCCTTATCAAAAACAGCGACCTCGCTAACTGCAGTTAGTTACAGTTCGCGGTCCCCGAAGTTCTCTGGGATATCTCGAGGGCACAAGTGGCCAGGCGCTGGGTTTGTGAGTCCAGAAGGAGTTGTTCGTATCTCCGGCAAACTATCGTCCGACGCTTCTGGTAATCATAGATTCGCTTGACTGCAGAAACGCCCGTGATGTTTGCCCGAATGTTTACAATCCAGTGTGTGGCTGACCGAACAGCGAATGTACCACAATGTTGCCAAACTTTTGTTTAGTTCTAAATAAGAAAAAAAGAGAGAGAAAGAGAGAGAGAGATGTGTACATCGTTATTAATAGCAAACCTATGCATAAAAAAAAGAGAAAGAAATATCGCAATGTTACTTTTTTGAACCAATCCAAACTCATCGTCCAACCGAAACCCCCCACTTTAACCTCTTTTCGCATACAACGCATCTACCGCAATGGCTTCTCTCTTGCGGAAGCGATATGCCGCACCGTACGTGAAGTAAACTCGTGCCATCGCGAAATCCGTGAAACGACAGATTTAAGTCGGTTCTCCGGACTGTGACAGTTCCAAGGCAGAAGCGTTCATCAGCAGTTTCAGCGATAGCCGATAGTGTGCTCAGGGGTTGTACAGCTTTCAGCCGAGTCGGCAACGCGAGTGCCGAAGTGGCGTCTGTGTGCGACGCCGGCTGTGGCTAGTTGCCCCCACAGGGGCTGTGCGCTGACTTTCGCCCCTATCTACCTCGCAGCTTCGAGGACACCCTCGGCGTCCTCCCGCGAACTCCGACACGGATAAGCCAACTCTCTGCCCCCCCCCTCTCTCTCTCTCTGTCTCTCCACCCGCCAATTTCCCAGATACCCAACTTCTTTAGCGTCAGCTTTCTTATTCTCGCAATTAATGCCCCTGACGATAGGCAACCCCGAACGCCTCTTAAGTCTCTCCTCATCAGTTTGCTGCAGCGAATGCACCGCGTAAAGACGCGGAATTCGTTTTATTTACATTTTATAAAGTCTACTACCCAGCCGTGGGAAAGAGGCCTTCGGGAATAACAGAGAGTTTACTGACTTTCTGTTTATGACTGTCAACGGGTTCCGGAATCGGTGAATTATGGTAATGAGCGATCCGAACGATCGTTTCAAGACTTATCGCTTATCTCGAAACTGCGCGTTACCGGGGAACTGTCTAACTAGGGAACGTTACGGCGGATGTAATCGCGGATTCAACGGCGTCCCAGCTTCAAATCGAACCGCCGACCTGTTGCCGTCGCCGACGAAATCGGCGTAAGGTTTGCTCGAGTTAGAAACGTACCGAGAGACATATCGCAAATTGCAAATTTCATGGACGAAAATGCACGTTTTATTGGTTGGATTTAGGTTCGTTGACAGAGCCGGCGTGACCTTTTCCAAGGCCCTGTTCAAAAAGTGTGCGGGGTTGGAATACAAATTCAAATCGTGTATTTAAATTTCACAATAAGGAATTATTTGTTATAAGTGCAAAGGATGCATTATTTTTCTCGCTTTTTTTTTTTGATTATATCATCAAATTTGATTGAGTTTGCCAATTCGCTTTCTGTTGGAAAAAATAGCAAAAATTTATTGGTTAGTTTTCTTTTCTAGGAAAAGTTCGTTTCTCTGAAAGCGTCAGGTTTTTTTTGTATCTGAAATATCGGATTGGCAAGAAAGCAATTTCGGTTTTTTGGTGTGAAATAAAAGTGAAAAAACCGAAATTCCTTTCTTGTCAAGACAATATTTTCCAGCAGATAAAGACTTTATCGAGTTACGCTGACGATTTTTTTTACATCTTCGAACCGAACCATGAAGAAAGGTCTTGCATCTGTTTGCAACGACACATTTCAAGGTAGAAACGAGAAAAAAACGAGGAAATACTCAGTGCGCAGCAAACTATCACCGATTAGAGGATTATGCGATTGGATTTTTCACACACACTCGAATATACAGTCAAGTGTCCAATGAGTTTTCATAGCCCTTTCAAAGACACTGGGTCGGGTTCCGCCTCGCGCCGATCCCGTTCGTTGAGGTTAGGTTTCCACAGCGCGGTCGTCCGTTTCGCAGATGGGAATCGTGCGTGAAAAATTAGCTTACATCTCCTCCTACGGAATTGCCACAATGGCCGGTCCTCACGGAAGTACCGCAGACGCATAATCTGCTGCTTTACAAATGCAAGCCTTTCGTGCGAAAGTGCGGAAATATGTAAGCGAAATGCTGGGTGGAGCCGTGATACGAAATACAGTCGGAGACGCGGCATTCGTCTCGGTTGTAAATGTTTCACTTAGTTAACCGGCAAACAAAGAAGCAATGCGGAGGGGCTTGAAAATTCGGCTTGTGTGTGCTCGTAAAGGTATTAGGGTTCATGATGCGACTTTATTGTCGGCACAACGTGACATTATTTGCCTGTTATGCCTGCGGAAAATGGTCCCTATACCTGATTTATGAGTTTCCGCGCTCGGAGCCTTTTTACATTCGGGAACAGTTTGGGCCGTCGAGAGGCGAAAGGGACGCTTACAATTCTTTCCTTCGTTTTAATTGAGAGTTTACCTTCCGCCCATTGTACCACACTTTTCTTCTGAATCAAAACTTGTAAATTAACATTGTCGGTCTTGGTGGATTTATAAACAATGACGTTATTGATTTATTATTTTGTAGAGATTATTGGGGAGGATTTCATGAAAAAAAAACAGACTACATGTTATTTTCGATTGCAAGAATAATTTGTTATTTTGCGTTAAATCGACAATTTTTATACAGTTGAGAAAATGTCACTGATATTTCGAGAAGTATTATTAATATTGAGGGGTTGTACGAATCGCCGAAGCAGGAATCGCCGTAGAGTAAGTCGTTTCCGCAAAACTGATAATTAATTATCTTCGTCCTTCGTGACACTTCTCCGCCCACGAGAATGGTTCCTGAGGATTTCATTGACGTGTAGGAAGAAAGGCTTGAATTGATGATGCACTGCGTGTTTTCGAAAAAGATTTTTCAGCGGTTTTCGAACAACGCCGGAAACGATGTGTTTAAGGCATGAAATTTGCTAGTTGTGAGTTACTGAAAGTATTACCATCACAATTCCATTTGAGAGGGACGAATTCAATTATCCAAAATTATTTATATTTTCCTTTGCATTGACAGGGTGATTAGTACATAAAGAAAGTGTGTAATTTGTTATGCTTACTATATATATATATATATGTATACAAACACATATGTATATATTTTTTTTGGCGAAGTATTGTTAACCAAAAAATTGTAATTTAACTTTTTCATACAAACAGTTACAAATGTTTTTTTTTTTCATTTTTGGATATTCCGTTCAATAGAACCACAATTTCTTTTGTTTCGACATTGCGCGGAACAACTTCAAAATATATATATATATATCACTCCGGCGATCATGCGAGTTTGAGTATCAGTTCAAAGTTGGGGTGAGATCGCGCAGGGGTTGACATTCGCAATGTGCACTCGCCACATCTGTTTGCAATTGAAACTGCAGCTCGATTTCTTCGGTTTATAAGCTTAGCTTTTAATGCTTCCTCCGTTGTTTACGCGTTTCCCGTTTGTACAAGTACTCGATGACTTCGCCTACTGAACACCCCCCCCCCACGTAAAAATTGACAAATCAAAAGGAATGGGTTAATCCATGAAAAAAAAGGGACTTACCCAATTAAAGGGTGAATAACGGAAGAACAATAATCTAATCGATAGTTAACGACAATTCGACAATGCCAAATTTCATATGGCGATGCTGGAAAAGGCAATTCAACGCAAGTGTCGGTATAGACGGCGGTT
Organism: Nixonia krombeini; assembly: GCA_022817245.1. Lineage (NCBI taxonomy): Eukaryota > Metazoa > Arthropoda > Insecta > Hymenoptera > Scelionidae > Nixonia > Nixonia krombeini. The sequence continues at coordinate 10,276 of JABFPT010001414.1, read as the reverse complement.
GCCGTCCATAAGCAAGCCGCGGATGATGTTTCAATAAGAAGACACAGTTTGGCAGCTCTAACGTGCACTTTGGACTGCCCATATCAGTACGACCTTCTCTTGTATCAGCAGCAGGCGATCTCATGTTGCCCCTTAATGCCCGCGGCGATACCATTGTCTGCCAACTACTTTTCGTTATGTCCTACACAAGCTGTAATATTCTTCGCCAGTTGAGCTTATCGACTGGCGTTTCTTCAGCGTCGTTACGAATCGCGATTGTATTTAAGGACAGTGGCAAGTGATACTGAATTTTCATGCATTTTGCGTGAACGTTTTACATATTCATTATATCCGTTATGTTAATCTATCCAGAAATATATATATATATACATACGAAAACAAAAACCACGATTTCTGGATAACGTCATATTAAAAAAATACGTAAAAATATAAAAAATGTAATAAAAGTGTGCTTAATTGATATTATTTTATGTAATACTGAATTCTAAAGCAGTAATCACGTGTGTTTTTGTGTGTGTGAGTGTTTGTGTATCTGGTTAATCAATTTAACAAAAGACATGACGCTTTCGAAAGAGGCACTCGAGTTCACAAATGGACATGTTTCGAACTACTCCCGGATATTAACATCCGCAGCCCATTATCGGGAAGAAAAGTGTAACGTTATGAGTGGCGTTGCGTGAGTGTGCGTGCGAACGATGCGCGCGGTGCATTCGGAGATTGGGGTTGCGCCCTTTGTGCGGTATCAGGGACGAAGGCGACGGCACGGTAGCATCGAGACGCCTCGTTGGTCACCAAAAGGACGAAACCTGTTCGCTCTCCCCCTCTCCCTCCCTCTCTCTCACACCCACCCCTTCCTTCTCTCTCTTCACCCCTGCCTCAATCTGTCACAGCGGTCAGGAAAGCGTATTTCTTCGCTATTCACAACGACGCTCTCGCTCTACGTCATTCCGTCTTCTTTCAACTGTCAAAGCCTCTTGTTCCATTCTGTTTATAGACACCAGCTTTGCGCGGAGTCCATCCAGCAAATATAGATGGGGTGCGGAAGAGCACGAGCCGTAACCATTCACCATGTGTTCCCTCAGCCGCAAGAAGATTCCTGCACGCCCCGGGACTTCGCATTTCGTTTCCCTCATTGTCTTTTTTTAACGCGATTTTTATTCGACGATTATGGAAACAACGCAGTAACGCCATCGCCATCGACGAAATAAATGACATTTTTGAAAGTCTTTATAAAAAAAAAAAGAACCGGTTTTTTGTAATGTCTTAGTAAAATTAATTTAACGATGCAGTACTAAAATTGAATTGCTGTTGTTGTTCAATTAATTCTTATTTTACCATTACCTTCGGCATTATTGTGAATCGAAACGTGTAAAACGTTTGAACGAAAGCGATAGAAAAAAATTCGACGAGATCGTATTTCAGTAAAATACACGCAGTGACATGTAAATTTGTTTCCGGTTTTTGTTTGATAATCCGTTTGATTAGAACTTTTTGGTTTTCTTATTACCCGTATTTTTATACGGTAATTTATCACGCGAATCTTCAAAAATGCAAATCTTTGTCAACTTTTCTCTGCTCGATTATATTACTATGCCAAATGAATTGTTAACATATCTTCATTTTTCTTCGGGTTCGTTCAACACCAAAGTAACACTGAAAGGTACAACAATCCATAACCATCAAGAACCAGTAACGTAACGGTTGATTAATATTTGATAAGACTTAGTTGTCTTTATCTAATCTATAGACAAAAATATCAGAACAATATTACAAAGTATTGATCTGCATAGACTTTCGCATAAAAATTTAATATCAATACTGAATTAGTAATAACGTAATAATTACGTGACAACCTCGCGGGGGGAAAATCCTTACTTTTTGCTTCAACATCTCGGTACCGATCACGAGGGAAAGACGGTTAATCTTACAATCTGATAATTAGTCGACGTGAATCGTGAGCGGTGGATAGTTAAGGGGCTCGTCATATTTCGACGTAAATCCCCGGCAAAGTCGTCTCGAGTTACGTCAGGGGGTGGGGGGGAGGGCTCTGCCTCGGGACTCGAAGGATGATTCACGTGTGCCGTATTAGTTTGAGAATTATGATGCGCAATCGACAGGACATAAATCCTGAGTCGCGTTGGCAGTCCTCGGAAAACGAATAGCACGTTTCACTTCGCCATTTGGTTCCGACCGTCGCATCTGTACCAGACTTCTCCACTCCCCCCCCCCTCCCCTCCTTTTCCCCGCCCAGCTTCCTCCGAGCGGTAATACCTCAGCGAACGTGCAAACGAGACGCAATTTTCGAAATGACACTCCCCCTCGCTGGGAGGGGAGTCACGTGACGTCGTGGATTCCGCAACGGAATGCAAATCCGCGTAGCGAAATCCGGTTCGGGTCGGGAAATTGCATTCGCAACGTGATTCGGTGGAATGTATTATCATGCAAAGTTCTCCCAGCGAGAGTATGAAAGAAGCGTACGCGAGGTACCGTAAACGGCTCGCGTGTCGGCGAATTTCGATGAAACGATCCGGAATCGGAGAAACGTTTTGGAAAACGGCTCTCTCGAATCCGCGGCGCGGAATGGCTCAATTCCGAGTAGCCGGTCTGGCGATTTTCGCGGGCGTTGAGGAGACGAGCGTGTCCGGTGAGGTTGCGTGCAAAGGACGCGCGCGCGCGCGCGCGCAAGCGGCACATATACCTATATATACGGCATTCCGACGGCGGCAGCCTCGGCCGCTATCCCGCGCGCGCGCGCGTTCATTGAATAGCCATTGAGAGCAGTATGATCTCTTTCCCGTGAATGCTTGCGTGCCGGGCTTCTTGTAGGCCGAGGAGCGACAAGCTGCCGTATTAGGGCGTACGTAGCGCGGCGCTACCGTCGTCGCTGCGCCGATCGTAGAATTACCAATGAGCTTATTGACGAGGCTTGCGACGTTGCTGCCGCTGCTGCACCGCGCGCTTGTTATCGACCACTGTCATTAGTCTCCATTTTTAAGCGGGGCCCTGTCGTTTTGTCATTATCATTATTATTATCATCATTATTGTCATTCTCATTATTACCATCGTTATCACCAATGTCGCCATTGTCCTTATCACCGGTGTAATTATCAATCAAACATGTTGTTATTGCAACTAGTTACGTTTTAGAATATTTTCCTTCTCTTATTTTCATCGAAATTTTTACGTTGATTACGATTCTTTTAATCTCAATTTAAATTTTTAGAATTTAAGTCAAAAATGTAATTACGGTGAAGAAACGTTACGTCGTTTATATCGTTCTTATAGAAAAATATCAACGAACGCGCATCTTTATGAATTGCTTTCTACTTATTTTTGATATTTGCCGTGGCGCGGAGGGAAAGGGAAAAATGCCGCCGAGGAAGTCCGCGTAATCGCGCGAGACTACCTTCCCGCCGACGAGCGGTAAAACTCGGCCTGTGGCGAGCTCGATATATCAGGACATCGGATCGCCGCGGCGAGTCGTCGAAATTTACCACGCCTATTAAGCCCGCGATCGGCGTCGGGGGGAGGGGCTGGGAGGAAACACAAGAAGCAGCAGCGTCAGGGGCCACGGACGATACCGCCATTATTCGCTCTTCCTCGTTGCCTTACTATTGCCGCGCATTATTTACCGCGCGTCTCGCATTGTCTAACCGCGTTTCTTGGCATTCGCGACATGCCATTCTCCCTTTCTCCCGTATTGATTTTCTCTCTCTCTCTCTTGCCCTCTTCCCTCATTTTCGTCTCCCTCCCCCTTTCGTTATCGGTATCTATCGTTTCCCATCTCATTATCAGTCTCTATCCTTCTCCCTGTCGTTATCACCCGCCGCTTCCATCTCTCTCGGTCACGTTATCCGTTCGACTATCTCCATCTCCCTCGCTCTCGCAGACGCTCCGGTACTACCGTAGTGCGGTAATTGTCGACTTTATCCCGGATCTCGCAGATCGCTATCACTCCGACACCTCGATTCGCCTCTTTTTCATGCCCCTGCCCGTCGTTCGATTTCCTCCCCCCTCCCCTCCATTCGATGAGATACGCTTATTTGGCGCATCGTGCTGTGAACAACGCTATCGCCCCAAAATGACTGGGAAGCCGAGCTACTTCGTGAACGGCTACGACTAGCAATTAGCACCGCGACATTTCCGCGTTTGCAACCTCGCACGGAACCCACACTGCGCCCAGCGGACGAAAAGAAAACGCATTTTTCGCGTCTGGCGTACGTTTCCTCCTTTCGCAGGACGCGAAACGTGTCGGCCGAACAGCCGGAGAGTGTCCAGAGGCGGATTCCGAAATGTCGAAACCGGCGAGATCACGAGCTTCGCGGTTCGCCAGCGCTCCCGCCGGCTGCCTCATAAATAAACATAACCGCTTCATGCGACTCCCAAAGGCGTTGTGTTCGCGAAACTCGGCCAATTCCACGATCGCGCGCGCGCGCTGTTAACGCAATTGTAATTTTTCCCGCGAGCCGGTTTTATTTAAATCGACGCGTATTTTCGTGTCTTTGCGGTCACGTTTACGCGAGAGGTGGACGATCGCATATTGGCAATAATCGAACTTTGACTGCGGAATTGTCAGCAGGGTGGGAGATCGGGTAAGGGGGGGGGGGGGAGAAAATGAGGCGAGATTGAAACGCGCTGGCAATGCGCAACCAGGGTCAGCGCCGACCGGCTTGTCCTAAACGGGCGAACGAACACAGTGACACGCGTCGTGTTCCAGTGATTTAATTTTCCTCGATACTCCGAAGCCGGTTTCTCCCATATTTGTCAACGTACGCGCGCCTCTTGAATCGCAGGGTCGAGCTCTTTCTTATCGCCGGGATCGGCGCGCAAACGGAGGAGAAAAAATCCCGCGCAAATTAATTACGAGCGTTGTGTAAGCTAAAATCGCCGATTTACATTCAAAAGGTATCACGCGCGCGTCGCTTTAAAGATCCCAGGCACGGAATAAATCTCGCGCGATGAAAGTCCGCTCGAGACCGGTGAAAATATAGTCGGCTTAATTAGGCACGACCGGGCGTTTCAATTGCGTCGCGCAACGCGATATTAATTATTAAGCTGGTATCAACGTCTACATTCATTAGGAGTTACGCGTTAATTAATAATAACGGTTGTCGTTATTACGCTGCGAGTAATGCCGGAGAAATACATTCCAGGGAGGTAATCGTTTCTGATGGCCGGAGATTCCACTTCCCTTGAACTTCCCTCGAATTTGTCACATCGGACAATCTTCTCATCGCATACGCATTTGGCACATTTGAGTTTTTCCATCCCAGAATATTCTCCCGGCCTTGCGAAAAGCTTGTGTAATTATATTTCACAAAAAGTCGTTCCGAGACATCCTGTGGCTAAATCCTCTTGCCTCAAGTGGAATTGATTCGGAATCACTCATGTCACCGACGAGAAATACTCGTCCACCAAGATGAATCTTTGCTTTTGGAAAAACGTTTCATAAGCGCAATAGACTTTTCCATCCCGACAGGTTTCCCGTATTAACCCGCGTATTAACCTAACCTAACCCGCCTGGCGCTCGTTTTGCAACGCTATCTCTATGATTTACGACGCCTGTGTCGCGGTTTATGTTCTTCGCGACAGTCTCCGCGGCCGCGCGCAACATATGTACTCCCTGAGGAATAGGTAGTGCTCGCCCGCCACTCCCCCTCCGGCACATAATCATTTTATCGGATTATAATATCCGCGTATCCCCTCCCACCCGTTTAACATCCTTTCCCAGGCCTGTCGCGATCGTCGTAAATTTACTCCGGGTGTGAAGAGAAGTCGAAGATTCATTCGGCTACCGTCGGATTCTTTCGCGTCAGGGATCGTCTACCACGTGACGCCATTTTTGATTAAATACCAATCCGAGATTAAATACCAATCCAGAATTTGCAGTCGGGGTCAAAAAACGCGGAGGAGAACGCCAGAAATCGGCTCGTTCGGCATTGCGGTAAAGGGCGGGTTTTCCGGGATGATTCAAGCCGATCGGGTAACTCGTCGGAAGCATTTCGCGTCCGTTAACGCGATCGGCCGCGGCGATACCTAGCCTTCGTGCAGAAGTATTAATCACGGCGTCGATCGCTCATGAGTACCGCGCAATTATTTACGACGCGCCATTGAAACCAGTTTACTTCACGGCTGCGCGAATGATGAATGCGTCCTACATCGGGCAACCTTTTAGTATCCCACTTTCGATCGCGATCGCCGAAGGGCTGTTCCCTCTGTTGAATAGCGACGAACGCGCCGGAATTTCGATCGCGTCGCGACGCTTTAAGTTCTCACGGATCGTCGTCTTACCGATCACGGCGAACAATTTTTCATCGGTGATCGATTCTTCTTTGCATATCGATTTTTCGTTGCCGATCGATTCTTCGTTGCGGATCGATTCTTCGTTGCCGATCGATTCTTCGTTGCCGATCGATTCTTCGTTGCCGATCGATTCTTCGTCGCAAATTAGTTCTTCGTTCAAGATCGATTCGTCGTCGTTGATCGGTTAGATATCCCGCCAAGCAAGATCCAACAAAGACGCGGTCGTTCGTTAATGAAGTTGTTTCGTAATTAATTGTTACAAAAGACGATGATAAAGGTCAGTGGTGCAACCTGTTGGACCGTGTCGGGATGTCGAGGCGGGTGGGCGAACTAGTTTCGTATCCCACGCGTGCCGAAATCCCTGCTCATCGGTCAGTTCGATCGCCGGGAACGAGGTACCGAGATCGGTTATACGAAAATGGCGCGCGACCTTGCGACCTCTGCCGATCTTAGTATAGAACCGTGCAGTTTTCGCGCACGGTGACGCGCCGGGGATATGACGAAAGCGAGTTTCATTCGCATCCGCTATTCTTTCGATCGCTGCGAGCTTTTTACGGTAAACGAAGGCTCCGGGCGGATTCCACTTTCACCGTGCAAGCCAACACGTTTGAGAAAAGTTCGTCGGACGAGATACTCCGGTAATCGATCTCGGTTTCTTCACGGTGAAGGGTTTATATTTTTTTTTTAATCTGGCTCCTTTTTCGATACGCCATTGATCTTTCCTAAAGCCCCCGCGCACTTAATCCAAATAGCTATGATAAACCGGGGAGCGGGATTCGCGTCATTGTGCCACGGTTCGGTGGTTGCAGCCGTGGCGATAAATCTCGTGGCCTAATCTTGATAAACACCTGCGCGCCGAGTCTCGCTTCCAAGACCGTTCCTCCAGCCCTTTGTCGCCGAATTCCTCCGCAAATCCGACCGATATTCCAGAGTCCGCTCATTCACGAATCGGCCAAGGGTGGGGGTCGTTCCGGATTTCCTCGGCCCGGCGAAACCGCGTCCCACGCGCAGGCCCGGTTCTTTTACGACGTTCTCGCATAAAACGTCCTCCCCGTGATTTAAGGCGCGTCGCATAAAAAATGACTGCGGATTGCGAATCTGCGCATCGCCACGTGCGACGCGCGTTTCCTCCGCCGTCGTTTTATATCGTGCAACCGGACGACCGGATCGTCAGTCACCGGACGCACGTCCCACCGTCACGGTTTCCCGAGTCGACGCCGTTTCTGTTTCTCCTTCTTCTCACGTACCGGCGACAATTTTTGCCGCGACAGGCCGTTCCCGCGTTGGTCACCGGGCGCACACGTGTTACCGATTTCGCAGTGCGACACCGAGCCTCTTCCCGCGAGGATGTGCCGGACACGCGCTTGGACTTAGAGAGCCGATTCCGCCGGTTCTGGTCCCCCCCCCCCCGCAGTTCCTTCCGGGAAAATTGTTCCGAGTGTGTATATGTGCGGTATTTCTATTTCACTGGACATTGATTTCCCGGACGATTGATTTACTCCTGGACTTATTCCCGAATTTCGTACTATTCTTGGATTCGCGGTACGGAATTCCGAGACTAGTCCCGGATTTTATATTATCACTGGATCATGATTTACTCCTCGACTTGGTACTGCTTCCAAGTTTCGGATTGGAATGTGGATCTTCCGCGAGATGCGTGATGTTTGGATAAGCTGAGTTGCTTTTCCAATTGTTCTTCCGTCAAGGTCAGGCGACAAGGTCACCGCTTTTCTTCACAATCGACAGGTTCGTACCCGCAAACAAGCCTGGCGACAGAATCAAGATGGAACACGGCATAAGCGAGCGTCGATTAACCGCGTCAGCGCGATCGAAAGTAAAACCGCGTTGCGCGAACGTTGGCACCAGATATAGAACCGTTTTTAGTCTCGCCTCGTCAAGGAGAAAAGAGGCTTTTTCAATGAAATGGCGGCGGTAAACGCGCAATGGCTCGAATGTGGTGTACGACTGTCTGTATAAAGTGCAATTTTCGTAACGGGAGAGTAATCAAATTTTATACGCCTCCGTTTCGAACGTTGGCGCGGTTTACGCTTTTTGCGCCACGACGGCGGAGGCTGGTATTACTTTAATATTCGCAAACTCCTCGAGAGATTTGTTGCCGTTGTTACGGTTTCGAACACTGTTGAATCGGCGATCTTTCTTGTACCGGGCGGGATCACTGATCGCCGTTACCCGATCAATCAAAGACGTTTCTAACGCGACCGGTGTCCCATAGAGTCCGGTTCGTACAAGGAAATGCGAACCGCGCTTCCTGCTGGACGATTGATAAGAAACTTCGCGGGGAAGAAAATCCCCGATCGGCCCAATAGAGTGATCGATAGCTGCGGGAACTTTCGATCAATCAATATGGCGAGACACGTAGCTGAGGAAAGTTGATTGAGGGGACTGATCGGTTAATTTCTCCGGAGTTGATTAATTAATGGAGGGATCGGTGGAAACGGGAACAATGAAAGATCGGTTCGGATGTTGGGATTTTTGTCAGCGGTAATTATTGGCGGGAGTCAACTGTTGTTATCGAGCCGAACGAGATTTCTGCACGCCGGTTCGGCTACCGATCTTTGGCCGAAGATCGGTAATCGGATGGAAGATCGGTAAACGATTATTTACCAC
>JABFPT010001413.1:3516-16939 GCA_022817245.1 Nixonia krombeini | reverse complement strand
AACGGTCGACGAAAACACGATCGATATATCGATCCAGGGTAAAACAGCGAACGCAACTGCTCGAGTTTCTCTTGTTCCAAACACCGGAAGGAGTAAAATTGCGCGCCGAATTACCCCGCTGGTATGCTCACCTCCGTTTCTTCTTTCACCTGGTGGGAAATAAGGCTCGGCGATGAGCAAATCCAGACATGGGAAGATTTATCAAGGGGTGAGAAGCGCGTCCGCCTCGCCGGCGACGACCGTCGAGTGACTGAACACTCGAGTTTAGATAGATTTACTTTTTTCCGCCGCTGGTGTACACTCGGAACGTGCAAAGTAGCAGCATCGGGGCAGGTACAAGTACATACAAGCCCGTACACAGGTACGTATGGCAGACATTGTCGTGCACGGAACGTCTTGAGATGCGCATATATTACGGACACGCGATCCCCGGTATACGTACTGAAAATTACAATTTAAATGACCGCCGCCGTGCGCCCTCCTCGCCCTCGACCCGCCGGCGTCGTATTATCTCCTTGTTTTCATCTAAACATCTCATTTTTATGCGCTATTGAAATTCTCCGGCTCTTTTGCCGGTGTATCGGCCCTCGGTCACGCGATATACCGTTGTCACCCACGAGATTACGCTTTTTTTTATTAACGCTTTTTCGTCCCGCTGCTCTTTTTTATTGTAACCTCATCGCCGATGCATCGATTCCGTTGTCGAAGTACGTCCCACGGCGTTCTCGCAACGCTCATTTCAACATTTTTCTTCGTCATTGTTTGCTCGTTCGTAGAGAGTCTGGGAAGTACGTGCAAAATGTTGCATTTGTATTTATACAACGAGATAAGATTGCCACGTGCATTTCGGTAAGTGCGAATATATGTTAATAAGATTGGGAGTGGTGTAATTTGATTGGACGATATTTCTACATGCAACGGCCTGACGATATTCCGACATTTGCAAAATATTTGCTTTATACACAATTATTCCAATGATGTAAACATGTTTTGGTTGGAAGTGTTTCAGATAAGATTCCATTTTCCGAAAACTATGACATAGCTTTAGAGTCATCTTCGATCGAGTCTCCCCCTCCATCCTCGATCTTGCAAGAACGTACCGATCCTTTCTATTCCTCCATATCGAACATGCGCAAAAGTCGTTTGGATCGCGCGTCTCGGTGCCCTGTCGCGAAATTTCCCGGCCCTTTTTTCTTCCCCATCGGCTTCGCACATAAATCATTCCGCCTTCGTCACAACCGTGGCTTAATTGTTTACAAGACGTTTCGCAGTTGTAGACACGCGCGAAAGTGAGCACGTAGAATTACGTACTTCACTTATGTACAACTTCCGCTTCGTGCATCGAGCACACGCACGTCAGCCGGGAGCGAGGCCCGCGGTGCGCGAGCACGCATGTGCATGCGTAGTCCGCGGTGGGGGAGGGGGGGGGGGCGTCATAGTCGTTAAGGTTGCGTGGCGGAGGAGTTGCGAGAGCTTAGCGCGATTTCTTTGATTCGAGCGAAAGCCAATTACAAGTTTAATTCACAACTTTGCGCGAGCGATAATTAGCTGCTAAATTGAATTTACTTTCATTTCAAAACAATCGCAAAAGTTTCGCGTTACGGGCCAGCCACCACAATCGTCGACGACTAAGACGATAACGAGTGTTGCCTTCGACCGACCGTCAAAGCGATCTCGGGAAATTGCGCTGGATTTACTCGACGTTACGACCACGATGCTGTGCTTACGATTATGAATAGAATAGACGTTAATAGTATAGAAACGATTTATTTGGATCTTCCGTAATATACGCGTTAAGAGAATTTGTGATATATATATATACAGAAGCGTAAAATTGCGCGAAAGTAAGGTAGGCTATATTTGAGGGAAACGTGTTTAGCGTTTAAACGCATTTATCAAAACGCGAGGATTATTAAAGCATTACAACTTGAAAAAAAATTGAAAGTTAATACACTTATTAAATTCCAAATATTAAAAATTTGAAATTTTTCATGCACTTCTCGTCAGCGACTTCTTTGATATTGATCAGACCTGACGTTTATTAAAGAAAACGTGGGTCTAATTATTACAACGTTCCAGAAATTTTTTTTCATCAATCTCGATATTACTGAGAGTATTGTTATATTATATATAATATGTTATATTATATTGTATATAGGAAGAAATATATAAAAGGGAAAATAAGCGGAATTATGGTCAATTACATTGATCATGAATAGACGATACTTTATTACGACAATGTGAGTTACATTGAATATAGGGCATTGGTTGTGGGGGGGGGGTCGAATAAAATTTCGCCTACAATTCTTATTCGTCATCGTCGTCGAAATAGACCAAGTAGGCCTCGAACCAGTCCCGGTAATCTGCTATCTGGCGGTAATTAACCGCTTCCTTAAGCCGAACCATATCTCCCCTTATCTGGCTGTACTCCCCTCCACCGCTTTCCGTCCCCCTCGCAAAGCAAGTGCTCGCGCGCACAACGTACGTCGTGTACGTACCGTGGCTCGCGGGTCTGGCGGTTCAACGAATTTCGCACTTACGCATCGGGCGGCACGCACACACAACGTGGGTTCGCTACACACGGTTAGAACAAAGAGCCGTTTTCCCACAGACGCGCGTGGCGGACACTCACACGTACACGGGCAGGTCATGCGGATAAACTCGCGGAGGAATACGTACAGGGGAACGGCACGGTGGATTTAGCTCGCGTACTCACGTGTGAGTGTACGCGCGTCTCTAGCCCTGCCTCGGCGAGTTGCCTCACGGAACGTATGACCGAGGGTAATAGAGTTACGGCTCCCACCCCTCTCCCACCCTTCCCCTACCCCGCTCCATCGCCCGGAGCTTCATTTTCATAAACACGCGCCGTAAATAATTCCAACTAGCCGGCCGACAAGCAGATCCCTCACGCTGATTCGCGAAATGATCCGTTCTGTTTGAGATACGCTTCCCGAGTCTTGGCTTCGCCACCGACTAGAAATCTCATGTACGCGTGTATTGACTCGCCTCTGCTTCCAGGCTTTTAGACATTTCAATTACCTCCGAGAGGTTTTCGAAATCGGCGAATTCGATTTGCCCGTTGGTCACTGTCGGGGCGAATGGCTTCGTTGCTCCATGGCTAAGGTCGAAGGTGACTCTTGTTCCGGTTGCGAGTCTGAAATCAATTGTAAACTCAAAATTAGGTCTAGTACGTTTTGAAACACGAACTAGTGCAGAAATTGAGACGTAACGACAAAATTGACTTGCCCGTCACAGTACGGAATTTGGTAATCTCTGATTGACTTCATTTCGCCGTTTGCTCGTCATATCTGCTTTAAACATTGACTATATCCCTATGATCGAACTTGATTAAACCGAGGGATTAGGTTTGAATGCTGGTTATTGATTTAAGGTCACCTGAAATGGTCCGAATGTGAATCTTATTAGAGGCTCTGGCCGTAGTGAGCGCATATTCGAGGCCTCGACTGGGCCTTGTCAGGAAGGTGGAGAAATGAGACCTTGTGGTCTCCCCCCCCCCTGTTGCATCCCCCGTGAAGATTACTCAAGCAAATCGTGTAACCTGCTTCGGACTCTTTTCAATCACATTGTAATACCTCTTCCAAAATCTCATGTTCATATAAAAAACCGACAAATGAATGTTACTAAAACGATCTGTTTCGGATGTATTCTTTACAAAGTACCAAAGTAAACCGTAAAGGATATGTTCCCAAAAAGGTCCTAAATGTCCACCTTATGCGGGCCTTCCAAACGTCTGCGAAGCGGACATGTGAAATGTCAAGATCGGGAAATACGAAAGAGACGTTGTTTGCGCAGGGGCGAGAGGGGGTGATAAAAAGCGAGAGAGACGGAACATGGAAGTAATTTACCTATGTATGTAATTTAGGTATTAAAGCGTTCGGGCAAGGCTGGCGTTAGAGCGCTCGCGCATCCGTGAAGTTGTGCCCGGTCGGTGACGTCACAGGACACGTCGCTCAAACTCGAGAATGGCCGGAAGTCGTGAAATGGGATTAACGTACGCTCGCAACACACGTAGATACACTCGTATGCACGCGACCGTGCCAAGGTGATAATTGAATAGATAGCCGGAGCCGTTTCTTCGCCGGCGACTTTCGGGATGGCACGGAAAATCGAGAAACAATCGAATCGGGCAGCGGTCGTTGCGATGCACCGTAAATAGGAGCGCGGCTGACAGCGACTCGCTTAAGCGCGGCTCGAGATATTTCTTGCACGGTGCCTGCTCTTTTGATCTCTTTTAGCATCGCGGACGAGGCTTCGCCCGTCTCCGTCCCTGGCGTTTCTTCTTTTTCAAGTGGAGAGAGCGTCAACATCAAAGAAGCGCTTTCACACATGCATTCTGGGTAATTAGCAAGCGCCGATGCTCTTTTTATTCGCCGGATAGAGCCAGGCTTTCCCGCGTCGACCGATCGAGACTCATCGCCGGCTCGCGGACCTGTCGGAAACAAAGGAAGGTGCGAGGACAGGCGGGAAGACGGAAAGAATGTTATTAAATATAATACGCGTCTTCATTAGACGCGTGCATGAAAGAAGTCAAAGCGACGTTCTCGAGCTTTGCCATTAGCGAAATGGTCCGGCGTACAGAGCACGCCGACATTTGAGCGCCGTGCGTTGTTAAAACTGAAGTTCCTCGTCGGAGCATCCATATCGCGTCCGAGGCCCGAGGTCCTACGGTAATAACTGGACGCCATTATAAAATCTCCCGAGGGAAACTGGCTAAGGGGATCCGTCTCTCTCCCTCCCTTCCCATCCCCGTCTTCCTCTCTCTCCCGCTTTATAGAATATTTCGCTTTCTCCCGTTCTCTTTTTCCTCCTCGTCATGCCGCCTTGGTCGTTATTGCCAGGATACGCTGACCGCCGATATTTCTTTGCCTACTGACGTCCGAGCGTTTTGTTCGTTTGCACAGTTACGTTCGCGTGGTCAGGATCGTACCCCGATGGACATTTTCATATCTTATTATTTAGGAGTCCGCGTTTGTGAGCCTCTTCGACGACGCTCCTTATTTCTCGCCCCGGAAGTTCCGGCCACGGTGCTTCCAAGAGTTCCGGCCCGATATTTTGATTATCGTTGGTTTACGCGGGAGGGCGTTAATTAAGCCAATCAAGTGTCGTTTACAGTGCCTTCGCCGTCGACCCGTGTCCTCGAAAACCCACTCGTTCACGTTCCGTACGAGATTGCGTAATTTAAAAATTGGGGTTGAGGAGACGAGCATTGCCATGGCTTACAGTCGAGAACCCCGTGACCGGCGTGCCGACATAAAGAACTTCATTATTGCGACGTTTAATTATGTATTTATTTTTAGAATCCTTTGTCGAGCGAAGGGACTACCCAGAAAGGAGTTACGCCGATTCTTGGTAACTCTTTCTCGCTTTTTCCGCACAGTGCTGTACCACCTCACTCCGCCAAAGCCGCCGCGGAAAGCGGGCCCAGTGGCTGGCGGACTTTTAATGAATTTTCATCCTTTTCGCCTCGCCCGCTCATTAGCAGCCCTCGAGCCAGACTCGACGATACAACCGGCGCAACTTTAAGCCCTTAAACGCTTGGCGACGCGCCGCGCGAATCGGTCGCTCGCCTTTAAGGGATTCCCCATTGTTCTTGATGCAAGTTTTGAAGATACCAGTCGAACCGCGTCGCAACTCGCATATTATTTTACGTGTGTATCGTACACACCAGACACCGGTGACTAGCCAATCTCGACAGCTGTTGCGCGATAGCTAAATTGGGTAAATGCGGGCACGCCGGGGAAGTTTAGATATCGATTTTACCCTGCTCCACAAAAGGGTTACTAAATGTAAAGAAATGTGCAGTCGACGGCTGGAAGAATTTGACGGCTCGCAAAGCACTCGCTCCATATCGAAAGTATTACGCGTGGAAAACATTACGCGTATTGCGTATGTGAGGTTTGTGTCAAAATTTGCGCGAATGTGAATTGCAGTGTATTCTTTCTACTCATGCGAGATTATTTTTCCACTTTTGGCTATTGGCAATGGCGCATTATTCCCGTCTATCGTCATTTTCGCATAAAAACATGATTTCCAAATATCGCCGTTTTTCAAACGCAATACTGAAAATAATTTTACACTCGTGTATCAAAATTCCAAAAATCATTTCAGCATCGCACACGTCGGCATTCGGTAATTTTAAACGTTGATTCCGCGAAACACTTATGCCATATCGAATTACACGAGCGATCCAAAATTTATCGGCCGTTGCCTTTCTAGCACTGAATGAGATAATACTTTTTCATTACGCTGAATTCTACATTACATAACATTGTAATACCAGGAAAAATGATTTCACCGGACCGAAACGACTTTCACATTTAACATTATTTTAGTTTTTTAAATCGAGTATCCATCAGTACCGATGATAATTTTACACGAGTCAAAGTAAGTGCGTTTTAATAAAATTATTTTCATGTAATCGCAACTTAAAATATCTGCATTTGAAATGTTAGCAAAGAATTATTGTAGGCAGTTTACGTTGGACACAGCGATTCAAGTGGCGATGTTCGAGTGAAAAGTGCGTATTAAAACTCACCTGTTTTATCATCACGCACTGGTTCATTTTATCATTAAGAATTTATGAGATTTAGTTCAGGAAATGTTACGGTATAGCAATATTCCAAAGCAGTGAACTAAGAAATGTATACATGTTTGAAACTTTTCGTTACGAAGTTTTGGTCTAGTGTAGAAACATGTATCATAAAACGGACAATGTTATTCTCAAACAGAATATAAATGTATCAATATTTAGTTAGGTTAGGTTGCTGTGCAGTTTGCACGGGAATATGTTTCTAAATTTCGCAACACTATTCAAAAGTAAAGTAGCGAACCATCGATGTTTGGTTAGGTTTGTATTAAAGTTAGGTTTAACAAAAGTCCGTACGAGGATTCCGGTACTTCTCGTTCGTTGAAAGGCCGAAGTGGCTACTTCGTCAGGGAGTCCAGAACGTTCTAATCAATCGCACTCATCGCCGAGCCACGTGCTTTCTTCATAATTGAAAAAGCGTTTATATATGACAGCGGTGAAATATGAATACACTTTTAATGGGCCGTGGGACGCAGCGTACAAAGCAGTAACAGTGCAAGGGTAATTTATTAACGATCGGATCTCGCGTCGTGTAATTTCCCCTCTCGCCTCTCGCACGCGTGGAAACTAATTAACGACGTCTAATTAACGGAGTGCTGTACTCCTTTCCTAATGAAAAATTGCGGACGAAATTGGGTAAGAGTCTAAACGGAACGAGATCGCGCATCTCAACGCGGCGACATGCTCCGAGTCCGACGCCGTGCAATGCAAAAAAGTATCGGCCGGGAGAGGAAGAGGCGGATCATTCTTGCCATGGGTCCGTTCGCTCTTCCTTATCTTGTCGCATCTTCCTCGTTTTTTCCCAAGTCCTCTCACCCTGAGCCGCTTCGCTTGTAATTTAATCTTCCACACCTACGAGGATCTTAATCCCAAGATTATACCGAGCTAATGTTCGAAAAAGGACGAAGACGCGATTCTCCTGCAACGACGGAACGGGTGTCAGAACCGTCTCTGTCCCTCCCCCGCCAGCCTTACCCTCAACCCTCCGCCCCACTCCTTTTTCTCCAATTATTTATTTTCACACTTTACCGCTATCGCATCGGGTTTGAACAATTACTCTCGCGTTTTACGAGACGGCAATAACGTAAACACGCATTTTCCAAAGCAGGATGTTTATTCAGGCGTTATTCCAAACAACGGTATGCGTATTCCTTTCAGCTCGGTTTTTGCACTTGCGGTCCATGAATCTTTGGCAGAGGGAGGGAGAAGGGGGGTGAGTGGGCCCTTCAACGATTCCGCTACGGCGTCTTTCAATGACGATTCATTCCGACTTAACAGAGATGCTATCGACGACAATGAGAGGCGCGTAATTGAAATGATTTTACGTAACTCCCGCAGGACGAAGACTTCATTTGTCGAAAACAATGAGAGGAGTACTCACCGTGTAATATTAAACAAGCGGTGAGCGTAACGGAATTCATTACAGCGGTTATGCAATACGGGCAAACGTAACCGTGAGGAAATATCCTCGTCCACGCCACTCCGGATGTATTACGTTGCATTTTTAATACGTTTTCCCTATTGAAATCGGCTCGTTCCGTTAAAAGTGTCAAGCGCCAGTTCAGCGTTATATTATACTAGAATTTGAGATAAGACAAACCCCGCCGCGGTGCTCCATATCAATTCCAATGTTTTAATTGGAACAGATGCGCGGGCAATGGAGGAGCTTACTGACAAAATGGATTGTATTGATTCAAAAAAGGCAGCAAGTGTAACGGCGCGTCTCGATTAAGTAATATTCTCCACGAACGTTAATTATTTAAACTGCAATTTGACTAATGAATTGCGCGAGGAGCGCGCTTGGAAGTGGCGCCGAGCGTATTTAAATGAAAATTCCGTCGGGTTAACAAAGATGTTTATCTTTCCTCGCGAGGAAACGCGACCGGTGGGAAAAATGTAATAAACACTGTTTCCAAATCGTTCTAATGAAACGCACTCCTTCTTGCCTCCTCCACCCCGCGCGTCGACATGCATGGAAATTACGACTCGGCGTTCACTCACGGGCAAAGTCAACGTAGCGCGCGTTTACGAGCGTTATCGCGAATGAGATGTGGGAGGGCCAATCCATATATGCAGATTCGAGATTCCCGCGCCAGCGGCTTCGATTCCGGGCGAAGTTATTATCACATATATTAGACAACTGGCCGTACCGAGGGGTTCGTCGAGAAGGAGGTTTTCGGAGGTAAAAATAAGAGAGGGTATATTCTACCCCCGGACGGCACCGGAAACCCAGCCCCACCTTTCCTGCGAGATACAATATCCGACTCGCCGATCCGTGGCCATGCTAAGAACCCCATATTGTTTTAGATTGTTTTCCGACCGCCTTTATTATACACGCTCGCCGCCGAATCGAAATAAAATTGCGGACTGCGCACTCGGAAGAGTCTCGAGTGTAACGGGAACCGTGATTTATCGCAGTTGTCCACGTTGCGCGACCTTTGTTGTCGAGACAACGCCGTTTGTCGCCGCAACACTTGTGACCGCTTTGACCCATTGACATTGCGACCTTAGTCTCGAAGGTCGCAAGGTCGTATGAATCAAAACAGCGACACTCGCGAGTGAATTGGTGTAAATAAAACCTTATTGCTTGTTGACCTTGTCACCTTTATACATATAAACCCCGATTTTAAGTCGCGGATGTCGCGCGCGCGAGTCACAATCGTGACTCGAATGGACACATGGGCGCTGAGGTCTTGCAACTAATTGACCTTCTGACCGTCATCCGCGTGAACCTGGTCCCCCGAAGTTGCGCGAGGGAATAAAAATTACACTACTGATGTGTCACTGCCCGGTTTGCCAAGTTCAAAGCTCACATTTCACGGATTTCATTAAGCCGGGTTTATCACGGAGGATGAAACTCTGAACGAAGCTCATAATCATACGCAGTATCGTGCTGTACTTTTCTTCGCCTAACCTTCGGACAACGAACTTCCAACTAGGCGCGAAATCCAATTTGTTCCAATTTCCATTCATACGCACCTTCGTAAAAAAAAAATGGAAACATCGTCGATTTTCGTCGACTTCGCCTATCGATCAGCCGTGGGAGCATCGATCGGCGACCGCAGCGGGCAAATCGAAATTCGCATCACAAGAAACACATGCCCGTCATTGTATTATTATGCATATTCCAAGCACATAGCCGTGTCGCTCGGACCAATGAACACGGTAACAGCTCGATCTCGTATTTACCTTGCGGTTTTGATTTGACCTTATTTAAATATAAATTACACGTCTCCGGCAAATTGCACGCCGCATTTTTCGGCCGTTCCGGGGCCCGGTTATTGGCCGTACGATTCCGTGAATGCCGACCCTATACTTGCACGCGATAAATGTTTGACTATCTTCGATCATAATTGCAACTCCGAAGTGAGAGTGTAATTCAGCCGGCCTGGCAAATGACGTTGGTTAAGCCATTGTCGCGTGCATCTGGATTGAGAAACGTGATATAAGCTGGACCCTTTGTGTTCTCGGATAACAATCATTACGCGATCATAATAGCTCGAGATTGTCGGTCTCCTTGGCCCTGACTGAAGCATGTATACGCCTCATTGATACACGCTCGTATGAAATTCAACGCTCGTAACGCGATTGGGTTGCAAGAAATCGGAATGTCCCTATTTTAATTCCACTTTTGCCACGTATCCCCTCTAACCCCCCTCGATCCCCTCTTCACAGTGTTTAAGTCATCACCAGAAATTGCGTTTTGCAATCGCGATCCCGCATTTGGCTCTGCTAAATAACACTTCATTTTGCAATTCTTGTCCTCGCTTGAATGAACGTTAATACGCGAAAGAAGTTCGTTTCACGGTACAATTATTGTCGAGGTCAACACTGGTAATCTCGTTCCGTAAGATCCATCCGCGTTATTAAGCACGGTGATAGATCACAATGGATTACTTATCGAATTATCGTGTTTGGAATATTAATTACGACGTTTGGTTCATTAAGTAGAATTAGTGTCGTGATGTGAAACTAACGGGAAATGTATGGGTGTATGGGAAAAGCGGAATTTGTTCAGTGTCGGTATAAATTTGCGTATAATGAGGGAAAATTGTAGGTGTGCATTATCGCAAATTTGGACATGATAAGAAATTAATAACTTTATTATATTATGGTGTGATTGCGGATCTTCGCCGAACTAATATACGATTTACGAAACACCCTATATGAGACATAATGATAAAGCCCATCTCTACACAATGTGACTTGAGCGTAGCCGTCGTTCACGGCAGCAAAAAGTTAATTCATTTTCAGCGTTTTTACCTCGATACCGGAATATTACAGTACAGGGGTTCTCAACCGATTCTTTCTAACTTATGGCACTTTGCGTTTTTGAGTTTCGTGCAGGCATCGCATGGTTTTCAGTCAAGGACAATGGCTGGTAATGAATTGGCTAAGCATGTGACTTGCAAATGATTTTTTATGTTGGCGTCGGAATTGTAATTTGGAGCTAGATTTTATGCGTGAAACACTGCTGACACGAGTACAATGTTAAATTGCCAATTACATTAGTTAGACGTGATGTGCACTGTAATTTAAAATTGTTGTGTAACTTTTTACGCAACAGCTGTAGAGTATAGTAGCGAGACGGTTCAGTTTATTTGGAAGGTTGAGATAGTTTTAATCGCATCCAGTTTCAAGTATTAAATTTTAATATTAATATTTCATAATTTATTGTAAGAAGTTTCTATGAGAAGAATGATATATTCAATATTGCTAGTAAACATGATTTGAAGGTTTATGAATAAAACTATTCTCATTTTACATAAAATTATTACATCTCTATTTATGCTAAGTTGTGACATCGTTTTGGTTAAGAGCTTCACTAAAATTTAAGAGTGATTATGTAACTTGTAAAATGAGTACAATTGAAGGAAATCTGATAAAAGATTGCAGTGAAAAGTTTTACTTCGGATTAAAACTGTATCAGTGAGTGGGATGAAGCGTTGCTAAGAAAGCAATTTTACATGAAATTTTAATTCACGTGGTTACGCTCGATAAATCGATCAGTTGATCGACAACACCGTCGAGGTAAAAAGCAAAATTCAGACAATGATTTCTCAATTTCCGAGCGCGGGCAAAAACTTCCTACCTGCTTAGATTTGGCCACACTTTCGTTCCGCAATATCTCCCTCCAGTGGTTCCGTTTTTAGCCACGCTTTTTACTCCTCGAAAAAGTTTATGGTCAAAGAATGACCGACAACATTATTTGACAACTTCTATTACGCCATTGCAACTCCAGCAATATTTAATATCATAGTTACAACGCAACAAAAGCCTCCTTGGTTTTTTCCACAGGCTTGAAAAATCGATCATATATTTAACGCCCTGTCTTTTTTTCCCTCGTAAATCATGTTTCGTGCTAATGGTAATGTTATCAGTGAAACAGCTTTAATCAGTGTAATTACGAGAAGTATCTCTTTCTGATCGTGACGCGTTACAAGAAGAAAGGCGGCGGAGGCCGAGCAGGTGCATTTGACAGATGTTGTCACTTCCGGTAGACGGATTGAAAACTTTATGGGAATTTGTTAATTCTTCGGCGCAGGCAGATCCCCGTCTTTGATGAACGCTTAATGGAATATATGATAATTAGTCTCTGATCCTACTAACAAATTACACCACTGCTCCCTGTTGTTCGCTAAACTTGCCCGCTCGCTGGAAATTAATGCACGACTTGCCTTACGTTTACATTCTCAAACTTTTGAGTAATCGCCCGAAGCGAATATTAACGAGCCGGTTTATTATTTGCCCCGATTGCGTTGCTACACCAACCGCTGCCATTTTGCAACACGCGATGCGATCAGCATTTCAATCGTTGGAGTCGACGCGATTTCGCTCCTCCCCCCCCCCCCTCCACTTTTTTAGCGTCCCCCCGCTTGTTCCCCCCCCCCTCGACTTTTTTAGCGTCATCTCGCTTGTTCCCTCACCACTTCCACTTTTGTAGCGTCATCTCGCTCATCTCTCCCTTCATTTTTCGCTTTGTTCTTTTCACTCTTTTGACTCGCGCATCGTTGCAGGATGGATTAAAGAGCTACTCATGTATGGTCTATGACCGTTTTCTGGATGACTCGCGCTCTCTCACATTGCGTTCCCGGTCAAAGGAGATTTATCGATGTTATTAAAAATTCGCGGGCGCGAGCGCAGCGGATATCGCAGTCACTGCCAGCGACAAATTGCTCTTGCCCAATCGCCCGCCATCTTTTATTCGCATTCAATGTACCGTGATGGCACTGCAAAGGCGGAATTACTTATTTTGTCCACCATGACATTTTTAATGCACGACGCGTAACGAAACGTCGAGGTTTAATTAATTGGCGGTTTTTAATCGCTCTTATCCAAGCTAACCTAACGTATCGGCGTGTAGCACAGATCAAAATTGGAAATTTGATTTAGCAGGTGAATTCATTGCATAATGTAACGACCTAACATTACTTGATCGACATGAACTTAACCCGAAAACTAACCTGCAAGACAAACCACTTAAAACTGAACCTGACATAATCTGTAAACGCTAGACAAGTGACGAGCATGGCTGTTAAATTATGTGGCAAATGGATTAGTCAACCTAACCTAACATTGGCTAGTTCATCTCAACGTAAGTCAAGTCCAACTTGACTTACCGAAAGTACGATTTCGACATTGCACATTACGCAACTGTGGAAGTCGAATAAATAGGTGGATTAATTACCTCGACCTAACCTAACATCCCATAAATGACGGCTTAACCCGATCTTTGCCGGGGAAGTTTTTCCAAACGACTCGTTAGAAACGTTGCGAACAACCGCGCGAGCAGGAACGATGTTTTCCGAGGCTTCC
>JABFPT010001412.1:0-15040 GCA_022817245.1 Nixonia krombeini | reverse complement strand
ATATATATATATATATATACACGTATATATAAATATATATACACACAGACATCATATAAAATTCTACAGATACGAAAATATCCGTCTATATATCCCGATGGATGTATACATACAGTACTAGTATATATCAATGCACGTTTACGTGCATTTGGATATATTTACGTATTTACATAAAAATTGATAAAATCTTTATTATATGAGCAACCACTTTCATTATTCTCATTCGTCCTTAATTGCGCGTACGCGAATGTACGAGAACGGATTATAGGACAGTGGTTGGTATCCGGGTACGTAGGTAGGTATGCAGATACGGCGAGGTAAGAAGAGCGCGAATTCCTAAGGTGTGTTGAGAGAAAGATAAAAGTCGCGGAGGTTACCGAAGACAAAGACAAACGGACAATGCTGCATACGTCACTGCACATTTACCACGTGTTTTTTAATTTCACGAAATTGTTGATCTTTCATTTTGAAATGAATTTTTGCATTCTCGACCCTCGATAAAAGTGAAAATATGAAACGTACCTGTGTCTGTAGTAGAAGCATACTTGAGGCAACGGTGAAGGCGGTGGTAGTCGTCGTATTAGTGTTGTTATTCGTAGAGGTGAGGACAGGTACAGTTTCGGGTAAAGTAACAGCTTGACGCTGCTGTCGCTGACGCTGCTGTTGTTCTATCTCAGCACGTGGAATGGCTACGGCGCGCTGGCTACCGTTACTGTTGTCGCTATCGCCACTTGGTGAATGCAGCTGCCCTGTTGGGAACATCGCAAATGTTATAAAATCGATTTCGTATTGTTGTTGTTATTGCATACAAAATCTCCCGCTTGCGTCGTTTCAACCAGTCAATCTCGGTCGTACGTTTCCAACGGTATTTGTCGCGGCAACGGTGTAATGACAAAAATGTGCAACTAATGGGAAATCACGTACGCTAATCAAAAACGATTTCGAAATTCGAACCGTCATCGGTCGCTTCGCTGGTTAATCATAACCTCTCAACACGTTGAACGCCAGCAAGATCTGGACGAGGAGTAGTATAGCGCGAAGCATAGCCGATTTACAGCGGACGTTCAACGTGTTAATTATTCTCCCTCAATTACACAAACGTAAATGCTAATCTGCGATATCGTCGATGTCAACATTTTTGCGAAACGCGGATTCATAAGGTACATAAATAAGGAGCACAATTAGGTTATGAATCACACGGTGCCGCGTGTTATGTAAATTGTAGAAAAATATATTATACATCCTTTTCGAACAAAAGCAGCTTTCTCCGCGTCTCCGCGATATCGAAGTAGCGCCGATACATTTTATTACTCGCGGCAGATGATTTATTTCATTGCTTGCAGCATCTCGAGTGGATATCGCTCGTAAATTACGATGGATTGCTCAGTCATTTTTTTTTCATTTTCTAATGAAACGGACTTTTCCAAAGCGACGTTTACGACGCTCTTCCCTCCAAAAACAATAACACGGGAGACAAAAGCCGACTGAGACAAGTACGCGGGGATCGTTCACGCTCGCTCATTGAGCAACACCAGTTTATTAATATACGCGGTAATTAACAATTACGATTCAGCTTTTAATTAGTAGGATCTTACGATTAGTAATCACTTTGAGAATTTCTTCGCGCGCGTTTTTTTCTGCACTTGCAGTATTTCACACGAGCGTCGCGCGGGACTGTGTGCGTTTAACATATTAGGTGTCGTAAAACTTAATTATACGATAAGTGCGAGGCGACCAAACTTCATTTCTCTTCGGCGCAGAATTTCTAGAAGTTACAATCCGGTCGACCTTCCTGACCGCTTCGGACGCATGTAATATTTTCTTCCTTTAAAGATGCGTTAATGCGAGTGTGATGCATGGAAGAGCGATAAAAGATCGCGCCGCTCCGGCATCGGCAGAGACGGGACTGCGGGGGAAAACCGTACAGCCGAGAATTTGGTTACGCAAAAGTGCGAATTCGAGCCGCGAAACTGAGTTACGCAGGCGATTATACTACTGTAAACCGCGAGGATCGACGAAAATGTTCGCGCCTTTATTTATGTCAGCGCTCTTTCGCATTCGCTTCTCTAAATACGCCTCGAAAATGTTCGTTGTTAACGTAATTATCGGTTACGTAACCAATAATTTATGAAACGTTATGGCCGCAGGTTTACTCAGTTGATATATAGCGAGGTTCTACTGTACGCGCGCATGCATATTCATAACCGCCTGCTTTTCTCCGTCGGTTCGATATTCGTCAAGCGAGATTTCCATGCGAAAATGCAACGTACAGTATCTTCGGTGCTGCGAATGGCCAGCGTCCATCGTTATCATGTCTCGTGGGCAATTGCGTTCGGTTCCGGTGTCGTCCGTCGCAAAAGGAACGCGAACGAGGACACGAGAGCGTTTCGAAAATCTAGGCAACCTTCGTTTTAATGACTATTGCCGATAGGCTACGGCCAGCCGGTCAACCGGCTTGTCGACGCTCGATCCGATCGCCGATTCCGTTTCGAAGGCTACTTTCACTGACTCGTCTTCAGCGATCGCTGCCTTCGCCGGGATTCCACTATCTTGTCAGATATTGCCTCTCCTCTCACTCGGCTCAAAAATTAGGTTGCGCGTCTATCCAAGACACGCGATAATTATGCTTTCTCTTCATACGCACCTTTTTTCTTCATTCGATATGTGTACATATACATGCATACACGTACGTACAGTTATGCAATCCAACGGTCATTTAAAAGGTGATTTTGCTATATGCCCTCGGCGCGGAAACCCGCTCGCGGGAATGACGACGCCGCCGCCAGGCGACCGTATCGCGGACTGTTCGAAATTTTCGCACGGGCCGCGCGTTTCGAGAATGCTCAGTTTCGCATGGTAGTCGGCAAAAGGTGCGACTCGTCGAACCGCCGTCGTCGTCGCCGCTCGCGCCTCGACTGAAAGTGCCGGCAATTTCGACGGGGATGGCCTATACACTCTCTCCTGCATCGTATTACTCAGGGGAGACATGAAATCATTGGCATTTAAAATACTACCCTCCACCCCGGCTATTCGGCACCTCAAGATTATTATGATTGCACATCGCCATAAAGGCAAGGCAAAAAGGCGAAATGAGACGAAGTGGCGGCGCAAAGTGTGACGGTTATCGATCGCGAGAATGTAACGGCGAGCGTACTTTTGTTACATTTTTGAAAAAAGTTACTACACGTTGTATTTGCTCGCCGGCGCGTCAGTCGCCGTTCAATTGACTTAATTGGGTATCGAATGGCAGTGTTTACGGTAATGGTTCCTCGACGTACAATCTGCGCTCTCGAGCACGACGAAGGGTCAAAAAATGATTACACAGCCGAGGCTCCTCCACTCGGCCAGACCCGCTTCCGTATAATAACACGTTGTAAGCCGTGTCGACCAAATTGAACACAGTTTAAGCGTTACAGCGCGGCCTACGGGGGGTCAAGATTGAGGGAAGGGCCGGCTTCGATCTATCATATTAATCCCATCAGGACGTGTATTAACACGGGGAGATGCGAGATAAAAACGCGTGAATCTCATTTTAGACTCTAATAGTCGGCGAAGGCGAACGAGGTTTCGACGAAAATAGCAGTCCATTGCCGAAGTGTTTCCATGTTAATTTTGCAGCGTCCGAAAAGAGCGTGGTGTCGAAAGCGAGTGGAAAAAATGGTGACGTTGCAGCGTCTCACCGGTGAGGATGATGTGCGTGCGGCAGAGTAGGGTACGTGCAGCGAAGAGTAGGGCGCGTGTGCCAAGTGGATTACGAGGAACGAACGAACGTTGCGCCGTCCCACTCAATCAGGAACCACGCCCCTCCACGTGCTGCCTCGTGCAACGACCGAGCAGCGTGGTTGGCCGAAGACGCGCCAACCACGGTGACGAGAACGAGGTGAATTTGACAGGTTGCGAGGTGACACGTGACTTCTCGACACCTCCGACACCTCCGTCACCTCGTCACTTATCCTTATGCCGCTTCTCTATCAAAGCGCATCGCGGCCGACCTCGCCTTCCGCGCGGCGGTTGCGTCACGAGAGGAACACGTGCGGCGTGTTGCGCGGTCTCGTCGGCCGCTTTCCGGCCGCTGACCGAATTCGGCGGACGCGATTGGCCGATTCCGGCTCGCGCAGACGCGCCAGTCATCCTTGCCGGCCCGTGCAACGGACCGAGATGCATTGGCGAGGACGAGTCGGTTACGAACGCAACCGCGGCCTACACTCCGGGTCAGCCGAGAGTAGACACGCGTGTAGATAAATACGGGCACCGGTCGAGGTGCCGGAAAGCACTGCACCGTCGGTGCTCTCGGCATTCCACTTCTATCGATATCACTGTTCTGCTTAATTAATGGAATTCCAGCCTCCGCGAGTCTGACGGTCAACCTGATATATAACCAGTCGCATTGTTTTCCCTTCCTGCCACCACCACCGCTACCACCGCCACACTACCGGAGATTCCGATCTTCGTCGTGACTCGGACACATCTCGAGAATAGACGAATGCGCGCACAAGAAGGTAGCGAACGCGTACGGGAGAAAGTGTCTGAGCAAATTTCATTGGGATGCTTTTGTACAAAGGAGAGTCTATACATCAACGTGTCCGCGTCACAATCGCGGTCCAACAACGCGGAGATCAGGCTCGTAGACGGAGTACACGTCTCGGCTGTCTGTAGTAGTCACGATTATATAAGCCATCCGTCAACGTCCATGCGGGAACTCCGCGAGCGAAGGAGAAGCGGGAGGAGGAAGAATACGAGAGAAGATTCGCAATCCACGCCGCCGTGGTACGCAGCATTGTGCGCGCACAATGTAAGCGAGCGCCATCACCGTTTAATAATAAATTCGACGATCATCGGCTCGTCGGCATTCGCATAACTTGCCGAGACGTCATCGAAAATGAAAGTCGGCTCGAGGATGATTTACCGACTCGATAAGTGAGATACGGGAGTCGAAATGTAAACACGTTATTAGAGGCTAATTGGCGTTAATGCGTCTACGCCGGGACGTTGACGGATTTCGTGGCTGTGTTAATAACGTTGTTCGTTCGCGCGTACGTTTCCCGATTACTCCGGCTTTCGCGGTGGAGAGGAAGGAGAGGAAGAAGAGGGAGGCCGAGAGAGGCCGAGAGAGGCGCTTGCGACACGCGCACCGGTTGAAACGCGGACGCGGTGGTAGGTAAAGAGTTAGCCTGCTAGTACTAGTGGTAAAGGTAGATATATCGCCCCCTGACCCCGGCGAGTGAACTACCGTGAGACCAGCTCAGCTCCTTCGCGCTCTTTACTCTTTCGCTGTTAGGCCGCGCTTGCAAACACACACACACACACACACATACACGTACTTATGTACTCTCCGTGGACGGCTGCGAAAGCGGGAACGTGTGTATAAGAAATACCCGGCTATAAATAAAGAAATATCCGCGCCGGAGAAGGGAATAAATGATGTGTCGTGGGTGCAGCGTTGTACGGCCGGCCGCGACGTCCGCACGGCTTCTCTGGGCGAAAGTAAGCCGTGCGTCGTAAATCAGGGGAAGTAACGGTCGTCACGACGCTCGAGAGGCCCGCGAAAATCGTGTACTGATAAGGCCGCGGCTCGAGAGGCGAACAGTCGTCACCTACACGCGTTTCTTCCACGCTCCGCAGCTATCTCGAAGTTCATTGATTTATCGCAGACCGAACGACGGGGAAGAGGTCGCGGAACGGCGAACGGGCGCGATAGGACATAGAGCGAGAGCGTTTCGCTGCCGAAACACTCGCGGCCGTGCGTGCCTGAGTAACGCGAGAGGCAGTTCCGGTTCTGCAACGGGACTCGGTCGTTGAAGAGACAGCCGATCCTCGACTTCCACCCACGCTGGACCCTCGCATGCGTGTAACAGGCACTCGCGATAAGATCGATGCGGCGTGCTTCCAACAGCCGGCTCCGAGCAAACGAGTCGAGGAACAGTCTCAGGCATCGAAATCTCCGCTTGTCCAGCATCGATCACGCGCCGAACGAGGAGGCGCATCGCGTGCGAGAGACGCGTGCATCACTCGCGGAGGAATCGCAAATTGCGAAGGAGCGTGTGCATGCGGTACGCAGGTATACGCGAGCGTTGGGTTAAGGCTACAAGCTATTTCGTCAGATTGCGGACGCATCCTGGCGCAGCGCAGTTACGCAAGCGAAAACCAACAGTTTGGCGCGGCTGGTTTGCCGCGGATCTTGTCGAACCGGTCTTAATTGCGATCGAGCCGCGCGCTAAGTTTCGCACTAGTTTAGGGCTTCGGGGGAAAGTGCAACGTGTTTACCAGACTCGAGCATTCCCGCGAATTCGTCATCACGGCCGTTTTCGTCTATGCCGAGTCACGTGGCGAAGTGTCGGCGTAACAAGGTAAATTCATCACAAAGAGCACCTTTCCCCGCCATACAGTTTCTCACGCGAACCGCAGTCATCCGGACTGTGCGCGAGACTCGCGCGTGTCGAGGATGGGAAGATGGAAGGTGGACAATGTACGCGAATCGGCGTCATTTCGTTACCGATCTGGGCTCCGCGAACGAAAAGGACCATCGCGCGACACCGCAAATGCGATTGTCAGCGCGTGGCTTATCGCCGATTGCGTAACGCCTGGGTCAGTCATATCCATTTCCCGCATTCGCCTGACGTCACGCTGCGTCGCTCAATCCGGCGTTGGGTTAAACGGTGGAAAGAGGATGGGAGTGAAGCGGGAGTCTGAAGACGGTACATGACGCAACGCTCGTTGGTCCGATGAAATACGCTTCATTACCACGGAATCGGAGAATCCGCGTCTTCTCTTTATCGCGCCGCAGTGAAAGCGGCGCGGCGCGGCGCACTTTTCGTCCTTCGACGGGGGACAAGCGAACAGGCGTCGGTATGCGCAGGTGTGGAGGAATTCCGCGGCCTACGCCGCCACTTTCCTGCGCCGCTTGCGTCGCTTTCCTAGACATTCGGAAGTGTGCCATGCGATCCGGGCGCTGCGCGACTTTCTAGAGACGTTGTACTCCAATTTCGGCGGCAGGAATCGAGACGCGGTTCCACCGCTCTGCCGAGGCAACAGTGCTTGCATGATAATCGGGCGAACGGTTGAGGAGGCAACAGCGAGCGTGCGGGAGGGAGAGAGAAAGAGAATGGGTCCAATTAGCTGCAAAAGAGCAGGCTGCACGAGCTCGAATCACCGAGGGAAAGGATTCTGCCTAACGTGGAACGTATGTAACTGCCTGCCGGGGTCATCGGTCTTCGCGACGCTCTTCCATGGGTACCTGTAACTAATTATCGGCCGTCCCTCTGCTGCAGATATCTAAATACCATATACCGCCGGCGCGGAAAAAAGCCGGGCTCGCCGGCGCGCTGAATCTTAACGAAGCGGCGTGTAGACGGAACGATAAGACGGGGACAAAAACGGAGCACCTTCCGCGCGGGGCACGCTCGATCGAAAGCGTCTGGGTCGAAGTCGTGTGGACGTTGAAGAGCCGCGTTCCCCCGCGTTCCCCCGCTTTCGCAACACCGGGCTTTCCGCGGGTAATGCCGCCCGGGGCTCCACTTGGTGGGAAACGGGCACGGCTTTGACTCTGAACGGAATTATTGTCCACGGATGAAGAAGCCTCCTGCTAATTCACGGCGCCCGGGGCAGTGTAGAAAGCGGCGGAAAAAGAGGCCCGCGAAGACCCGGCGAGATTCGTCCGTCTGCCCACGACGCCTCACCTATGGCCTCTGTGACC
The DNA here is from genome assembly GCA_022817245.1 of Nixonia krombeini. Classification (NCBI taxonomy): domain Eukaryota; kingdom Metazoa; phylum Arthropoda; class Insecta; order Hymenoptera; family Scelionidae; genus Nixonia; species Nixonia krombeini. Next base: position 7,347 of record JABFPT010001412.1, on the reverse strand, counting down.
ATTCGCCCACCGGTGGGAACGCTTCACCCCGGCTAGACGACGACGCGGTCGTGAGAGCCGCTTTCACACCGATTGCCAAATTCGCTCGAGTCAAGGAACTCGGGCCGCTTCAGCGTTTACCGTTTCACGCCGAACAGGGCCTGCACGACGACGATCGGCGAATCCCGGGGACGGAATCGCGGAAACCAGTCTCGAGATGAAAGTCGCTGGGAGCCAAGGGACCCGTGACCGAAGTACATTTCTCCTCGGGTACTTGTTTTTCCACGACCCTGGCGCGCACCATCGGAGCCCGCCGCCGCGGATGGAAATTTAATGAACGCTACCGTCTCCTCTCCGAGCACCTACGGCGGCGGAGTCAATGGAGCGAAATGAGCCAAGTCGAAACCGGTTACGCCGCGCGTGTAATTGCGAGGTATAAATTTAGATAGCCATACCTGCCAACGCTGGTAGCTGATTTTCATTCGAATTCGCTCGACCGCTATTTTCTCGCAGCGTCGCGACGCCGAACCGGAGGAACGACGCATATGGACGTGCGCGCGGATATACAAATATTCCGATTGACGATCGACGCAACGGCACGGGAACAAGGCGGCTTAATACGACTTTTATTTAAGCCGCACACGCGATCAGTGACTGCCCCCGTATCGATTTCAATTTCTCCTTCTAGATGTAGTTTCTCTCGGCAGCAACAAGGCAAAAAGGAAGAGGAAATTGAAAGCGAGTGAAAATTTTGCGGACGACCGTGTCGACGCATGCGCCAAACTCTGCTGTATCGTTTACCGTGATTTACACGGACGACCCTGAACGAGCGGCGTTTCTTTCAGCGCGAAAACTGCCCGCTTTTCCGCTACACGATTATTAAATACATTTTTCCAGCCGAAAGAAACACGGCTGACAATCGCGTAAAGACGTCGTCAGTCGGTTTTCACGGATGTATTGTCGTGAGCCCGCCTACAAAGTGGACACTCGTGTCAAGGACAAAGGCGAGTCAGTACTGTCAAGATTGCTTTCACTTCAATCAATTAGCGTAGATCAGCTGGACGATCGTCGCCGCGCGCTGTAACGGGGGAATGACGAGATAAGCCTGAATCATTTTCAATCCGGGACGATCGGACGGATAAGGACGCGTCGAACAATGAACACCGGCTGTTCCATGTGGGAAAATCTTGTCGAATATTCTAACGGACTTTTCTCGTAGTTTCGTTCACCCTAAATTGCACGTGACAATGGAGACAGCCTTCTCTACCTTTATTATACAAGTTTATCGACTATTTCGGTTACTCCTCCTACTTTTCGGACATTTGATCGTTTTTGGACTACGGACTACATACAAGTTTACATATCGAAAATTCCATCGTTCAAAAGGATCCCGAAATTGTGGTGATTGCCATTCCGCTCCTGCAAAACAGCCACATGTCGCATTATTTTTATTTCTGCCTTTTCCCGCTCCGTATAGATTGCACGATTCTTGCGAATCAACGACGATGATCGTACGTAAATTATGCACGCCGATTATCCAATCTCCTCGTATGGAACGCTTCAAGGAGGACAACTGGTGCTGCCATCGACGCGCCGTTTCCGCCAAATCGTATGGAATTCGGCGCCTCTCACGGTCCTTCCCCTCGAGGTCGTAGTCAAATTCGTGAATGTACTGTTAAGCGAGGAAGATCCTCGTCTCGCGTCTGGAACGCGGCGCCACGATGCGAAAACACGGGGAACGTCGGCGAGGCGAACGAGGAAAATGAAATTCGGTGAAGAAACTCATTACATGACCACTTTTTTCACACTTTTTTTTCCTCCTCTCTTTTTTTTCCGCTTATTTTGGAAGACGTGATTAGGATTGATTGTATAATGTGAAAGTCTCCGGGACTTTTTTTTCTTCCCGTACGGCTATGGAAAACTGTCACTGGTTGAAGCGGTGGGCGATGACGGGGCAGGGAAAAGTGGCCCGTGGAAAAAAAAACCGTTCCACCAGTAAATCAAAATTATGCTAATGCCGGCGTACGTGCCCGACTGTTTATTTACCTCGGGACGCGGCGCGGCACGCGGCGGGAAAACCCACATTTTTGGCGAATCTCGGCGCCTCGCGCGGCCAGCGTGGCCGATCCCCTTTAAACCCGCTCGGCCTTGCGTCTATACTCGTTCCCTCTTCGCACCCTCCGCCTCGGCTTCGCGAATAGCATCGAACCAGCCATCTCCCCCCTTCCCGTATCATGAGTCAGCTGACCCAGCTGATCGTGCCGCCGCGACGCCTTCCTCCTGCGATCCGGTGACGTCACGGCAGCGTCGTTAATGACGCAACGAGCCCAGTGCCGCAGTTCCGTTCATCGATCGCTCGCGGCTCTGCTGCAGCCCCTGCGCTCCGTATGCCCCAGCGCGTCTCCTGCACGACCGACCAGCGCTATTTATACTCCATCGACTCATTTCCACTTTTAATTTCGTTCCGCCCGATTGGCGCATCGTGCCGAGGCTCGAGCACGCATTAGCGTAGGTCAGTGTGGCGTTTGTTATTCGGCGTTGCGATCGATACCTGGTTTTCGCCAGGTTGGCAGACCTCGCGTCGCTTCGCGCGGACGTCGCTTTAGACAAAGGCCTCCGAATGATCCACCGCGCAGGCAGACACAGCGAAAATCGTAACGGAGTTTTCGGACGCACGATCGCCGCGATCGATGACGGGACACGTGTGCCAGGAACGCCGTCACTTCGCCGCGCGTCTTCGATCCGAGAGGGAGGCAAAAGCCAATTCTTCATTCGCGGCCCGTCGCTCGACCCTGAATCGTTAACCTTGTAACCCACATTCTGGCATCTTGATATCGGCCGTTTCTCCTATAATAAAGCACGCGGCCACCGAGCGTTTCGCGAATCTTGCGTTTTCCAACAGACTATTTCTACCCACCGGCGTGCCTTTGCGTTAAAAGCGTTTTCCGCGCATCCGTCAACATCGCGCGCGCGTTGGATGACGTCCCGTGTTATTGTTGAAAATAGAGTTTCGCGGCACGTGGTTGAAGGCGGGAAGGGAGGAGGGCGAGGGGGGAGGGGAACAGAGGAGGGGAAGGATATGGCAGGAGAGAGTGCGTCTAAATTCGCGCATCCACGACAGCGTCGGCGTCGCCAAAAATAGCGTCTACGTCCTTGACGGATGTGACGTGTGGAGCGCGTCGGTCGATGCAGAAAGCGGGGGCGAGACGGATGACGTCAGCCTCGGCTATGCCGTCTGCTGACGGTTGCGAACGCCAGGTCGCCGGCGTGGATTCCCAACCCCCCGAAACTTCGTCCTTCGCCGGTTACCTCTTACCGAACTTCATTTGCGGCCGAGCATCGTCACGCTTCTTCCTTCTCCCGATTTTCGCCGCGGATTTTCCCGCAAACTCGTAGCCCTGGTATACACGAAATGCGACGCAAGGCCAAAAGTGAGAATCGGCACAACAAAGTTTTACGCTACCGGAAAGTTCTTCATTCGATGCAAAACGCGATGCAAAATTAATGGTCGTGTGGGGAAGAATGTTCGCAAAGTGTTGTGTCGAGTAGGTCACTGGGTCATTGCGTATCCTTTTGGTGCAACGTGCTCGCGAGGGAGAGGTGATTCCGCACGTATTACACTAAATCGGCCGAACGTACAGCGGAACGTGATGGTCCGCGTGCCCGGCCAGAGCAGCCGGAGCCCGCGTGTAGAGTGATGTATATTTAGCCGGCCTACGAGACAATGCGATGCGAACACTCCTGCAACGAGGAAGCTTCGCGCCGAGGCTCGACCAATCTAATTTGCATTCTTCTTTTTTCCCCTTCACCAAACTCGTCGATCTCGCGTTAAACGCAAGTGAGAAACTCTCTTCTATTGTCGAGTGTCGATCGGCGAATGACGGCAAAGGTACTCGTATGAGGAAATGGGCGAAAGCAATGCGTCGCGGCAGCCAGTTCGCGCGTCGGCGACTGCGTTCGCGGAATAGCCCGCGTGTCTCACGGTTGCACTGACGATGTCGACGACTGCCACATCCTCGCCAACTATGTACTTGGGGAAAAAATCAGCTTCCGTGTGCTCGGCCTTCTGCCAGACTAAGTTTAACCGTTCGCGACGGAACGATTTGCGACCAAGTCCGCGAGTCGCTCGTCTCTCGTCGTCCCTTCCCACGTTGGTTATTCGTTCGCCGGCTGAAAATCGGGGCACGGAGCGTTGTATTGAAAAACGTTGCTCATATCTCGATACTTCGGCCACCGCGCATTTTCGAACATTCGCGTACCCACTTCCGACTGGTTTGCTCATCGGCGACTTGCAAGCTGGTGGGTATAAGTTTAATTTCGAATGCATTTTTAACGAGCGCAGTCTACAAAATTGAGAGAGTCACGGATGCGTGAGCTCGCATCGTAAATAAACTGACCCTGGATTGAGGGAAATTGCAAAGAAGTGAACGCAGAGATTACTGTCTAGAGTAATGTATTGAGGATATACAGCTATAAAAGCACTACTGCTAACAAGTGCGCGCGTGTTAGCTCCACCAGTATGAAAATACGTAAAATAATGGTAGGACGTTTTACCGTCTGTAATACCAAGCTTGATAAATTCGTTAGCGTTAACGGTACGTTTTCGTGTATACTCTCGTGTCGGCATTCCAGATAGCAAAACTGTTTCGTGTGAATATTCCCCAGTGCGAAGAAGTAGTTGTCGAAGGGTCTTAGAATAGCCACCACCACCGTCACCACCACCATGTTCCACCACTATCGCCGCGTGCCGGAAGCAAAACGCACCGAGTGCAAAGTGGACTTACACTTGTTCCAATGTTCGTGACTCTGGGCAATGAAGTGCTCGGCGGACTCCAGGTTCCGATGATGATCGTGGTTGTTGTTGGAGTCGGCGGCGATCGCCGTCGGCTGGTGGAACTGAGTCTGCAGGCTCTGCTGCAGCGCCGTGCGCTCGTGATGATCGTGGTGGTTCCTGGTGTGCCGGTGACCGGTACCGGCGGCCACCGTAGTTTCCGTGCCGGCGTCCTCGACGGTACGCATCGCACGCGCGCGCTTCGTCGATCCGAGCCGCTCTCATTCACGGAACATCACCTCCAGTGGCAGGCCGATTTCGGCGCGCGTCGATCCATCGGTGAAAGATTTGGGGGAAGAGCAGATCGCCTCTCGAGCTCCGTCGTCAACCGGCCATCGGCAGGATGCACCAGGTTCAGAGAGTGTAGGTGCGCGGTGGTTCGGACACCCGACCGTAAGGTCGTTCCTCGCGATTAAGGGCGTCCGAGGTGTACCGGGATGCGGGAGAAGGGACTGCGCGATCAGGGCTGGAGGAAACTGAGCGTCGTTCCGACTGGTCTATCTTTTAAAGTCAGGCACGTGGGCCCGGCGAAACTCGGTCGGGCGGTCGATAACGAGTTGCCGAGGATCACCAAGCGACTCCGGTCGACGAGGGCCCGTTCCGCAGGTCGGTTCGAGGGTCAGGGAACGTGCTGGGTGACAACAACACTAAACGAGACGTCGAGGTGTCTTACCCTGGAGCAGGAACTGCGACGGCGGACTCGCGAAGGTCGTCGTTGTGAAAGCGGGATCCTTCCGCTCGAGAGTATTCCTCTTCTCCGCGGAGAACGCTCCGTCGAAGAATCCGAGAACTTCCGACCGCGGTATACGCATGCAGCAACAAGTTTCTCACGAATCTTTCGAAGCCTTTCAGCGCCGATTGCTCCGGACACCGCGACGCGAGCCGTTCAACATGAGCCACCGCCTGAGCGTCCGGACGTGCCAAAGCCTCGGCGCACTGGTGTAGTGGTGTCGGCGTGTGATGACGGAGAACGCGACGAGTCGGGGGACACGCGGCCTGTTGTGTGAAAAACGGTGACTGCTTCGGCTCGCACGAAAGGCCGGCCTCCGTGTAACTGACTGTAGATCGCATTCGCCGCGCGGATATATTGAAACAGGACTGTGTGTAAAGCGGCGAACGGCGCTTCGGTGACGTCACCGCGGCAGACGTCGTACCTCCGACACGCATGCGGCGGATCGATGGACCGAACCTTCGTAGCGGTCTTTCATTGGCTCGAGTAACGATGATGTCACGGGAATTTGACGTCATACCGCGGCCACCCTTCATCCCCTATGCCTCTCACCCTCGACCCGTTCGCGTGACGACAGCACCGCTTGCTCGGAGGCAGACGTCCAGAGCTTCCGGAACTACGCCGTCTGCCTCAATCGCGACGCCACACTGCCGCCCTTACCGACCAACTTTCGACTCGCTTGCCACAACCTGCCAAACGTACACACCGCCATTCGCGAACTTCCGAACAACGGCAACGGCGATATCGGCCATACCGCCGAACCAGGTCTCGGTTTGCTCGAGTAGAAAGGAAGAGTTAGTTACCTGCCCGACACGACGTCGGGCCGAAAAAAAGAAAGAACGAAACTCGCTTTTAGGTCAAAGACCGCGTTTCTTCTTCCTTTCCATTCGTGGCGAGGTAAACACGAAAGATTCGTCGGTCGCGAGTGGAGTAGCAATCGAGGAGTAGAAGCACATATTCTTTCCCCAATTAGAAATCTTCATTACGCATGCAGGAAGGCGGCTCCTGGGCGAGATCTCAAAGCGAGCGTAGGCCTTATCGATTTCACGGCCAGATTTCATTCACGACTGTGCAACACCAGCCTCCCTCCGATACCCGCCAATACTTCCCTTCTGACCTGGCCCAACAATACCTGCCTTCTCGAACCACCAGCTAGTTCATAACGGTCAACGCGCCGTGCGTGGCCGTGCGAAGGCGGAACACGCGATTGTTGACACATCAAACGGAAGACTCTTTGACAAAGAAAAGGCTTTTCAATTGAAAATAGCCGCAAGGCACGTGCGCAATTTTCATTCCGCGATACTTTTTTAAATATCGCGCTCGGTGAACAGTCGTGGGCTGCAAACGAATTGCGCTTTTGTGACAACCTTTCGAAAACTCGGCAAGTCTTTCATGTGCGTTATGACGTCACGATTCGATACAGTAATGCCGTTGTCGATCGATGCTTTCATTCACCTACAGACAATGATATCGGGTCCCTTAAAATTAATTTCAGAACAACATGGCCAATTTTGCCGTCGGTTTTCTTTACGAAAAATACATTTCGAAATGCACACGTAAAATAACTGCAAAATTGAGATATTTTTGATGCAAACCTCTTCTGTTCTGGGAACGTGAGGTATTGTTAATTAAAAAACGTGCACATACATCCCTATAAGCGGTTTTATTCGGTGAAATGTATTTTAATGTTTTAATTTCAGTTGAAAAATATTTATTTGAAACAATTGAAAATTCAGTATGACCATTTAAAATTTACGGTTCAATTAATCACCCGCGTGTAAGTTGAATTATTGATCTTTTAAATTTT
>JABFPT010001411.1:8942-19484 GCA_022817245.1 Nixonia krombeini | reverse complement strand
TGTGACTTTTTTCACGTTCTCTCGAGCGTCTTCGCTACTCGCGAGAAATGTCGATGCTTCCGAGACCATTGAAACGTTGCGCAACGTCCTTCAAATAAGCGCGGACTCTCGCATTCTCGTTATGTAATTGGTTTCTGGTATTCGTACGACCGACCGAATGCGCGCCGTTTTGCCATTAATACTCAACTTCCTCCTGTAATTAATTCTTTCATCGGTCTTTGGAATTTGCGTAAGTGCGCTTTTTCCATTGCGCGACCTCTCGGGCTTATGAGATTTTTCGGAGTCGAATAAGCGAGGCTTTACTGTTGAACGCTCTCTTGCACAGCGAATTATACTTTTAAATGAAATGACGGTATTACCGATGTCACGAACCGGAAGAAAAGCAACGCTACGACACTGTGTACACTCGATCATCCGCGCGTCATATTCAATCGATTTATCTGTCACGCGGTGGCAACATTACCCGCAATCAGATTCGTACCTGTCCACTACAGGTAGCAAATAATTAAGTATTCGATGTCAACAATTTCCTACCAAGACTCTTATCGATTCATTTTCAGATAAGAGTGAGAACTGGATTTTAAATGATCGAGAGCATTCTCTGCTCTCACCCGCAGTTAATTAAATAAAACCAGTCGGCCATTTTTATCATATGCTTCGCAATCCGGGTTTCATTTTATCTCTCGTATGTTAATAAACAATTCCAAGAGTATCGCAATTTTTGGATTAACAACGTACACGTGTATCATTTGTACGCAGTTTCTAGTACTTATTGCGCATTCGATATATTTTTATGCATCGTGGAACAAGAGATTTTTTCGGAATTTAAATTAATTTCACACTCGAAGCAATCCTCCCTAACCCCGTAAATGCATTTCTCGCAGGATAAAGAAAATTGTGCAATTCACAATCCGTCTGCGATTCTTACATCTATAATTGATTTCTATTCATACGAAAGTAAAAAATTCGAGAGATTACATTAAAAAAAAAAACAACAACAACAACAAAAGTTTGATGAAGAGTATTTCTCCGAAAGTGACAAAGTCATTTTTCTAACTTCAAGGAAAGTTTTAACTGTTACAGAGAAACTTGGGAATCCCGACGACTCGGAAACTCTTGCTGTATTTTTCCTGGAGCGACGTCAGCGCGGCAGTGTTGCAACAGCAGACGTTGACAATGTGTAAAAGCGACGACTTGAACGTACCCGGCCTTCCCCTCCTCCTCCTCTTCCCACGTGATCGCGCTCTCGAGCCGTGTGCACCGCTCGCGGGAGGAGGCGGGAGAGCGTAACAATACGCAAATCTGTTCGCTTCTCCTCGCGAGATATATCCCCGTAATTAAGTTTGCCATTCCTATAAAGAGCAACGGGTAACGTAAGATGCGCGGCGTTGCCGTACAACGTATAATTGATTAAGGAACATCGAACCGTGCCGGGAAAGACATAGTCATCCGTGACAGAGGTGTTCCAATACGGCATCGTACCTTCCATCCCGCTCACTCCCGCGCGCACCCGCACCTCGCCGTCTCTCTCGCACGCGCAGCGTTACGAGCGCGCGAGCCTCGCCACATTCCAGCCACGCGACTCGCTTGGTAACACTGGCGTAACTATCGCGCGATCTAAGGACATCATCTCGAGGACTCGCTCACCGTTTCGCCGTTCGACAGCCGCGGAGCGATATCGCGCCGCTCGCACGATCGTCCTTATCTCCGCGACGGCACCCAGGTATAACGATTGCGATAAGTCGTGATCCGACGCCGCGTTTCACCGCGATAACGCGCCGAGCGCGGTTCGCCTCGGCTGCTATCGCGAAATACCGGGGTACGGTATTTTTATCGCTCAGGTGAATCGTCGGCGGGTATGTCCTCGCGGTCGGCGATACGCGACGGAATTTCGTCACCGATGATCCCCCTTCCGACCCTCTTCCCCGAACGACAATTTGACCACCGCAGGTCCCGAACGTCCTTTGTTCTTTTCCACTTTTTTTTCCCCGGCTCCTTTTTGCTCGCTTTTCGGCCGACTTTTGCGAATGACTACGCCATTGGCTGACTTCTAGGCGTAACAAGAGCAACGCGACCAGCACGAGCGCTCGCCTCTCGTTCCCCGAGCGGAGGCGGTGGGAGCCGCTCGAACGTTCCTTCAAGCGCGGGGGAACGCGAGCGGCGGAAGAGAGAAGCGTGGAGCTGGGAAGGGCAAAAAGAAGGGAGGAAAAAAGAGAGAAAGAAGAGGAGAGGAGCGACGCCGGGATAGTGGCGGCCTCTCGGCGGGGAGAGGATGAGTGGCGAGAGGTGCCGCCGCGGTGGGAGATGGTGAGTCGCGCGGGAGGAGGGGGGAGACGCGCGACCTCTGGGAAGGAGAGGTACTCCTGGAGAGGAGAGGAACGCGACACAATCACGTCCTGCACGCGCCGAGCCCCGAGCCTCTTTCAGGCTCTGTTACACGAGGCGCACCGCGAACATTTAACGCGGACGTCGATTACGCCGAATTCGCTTGCCAGCGTTTTCATTGCACACGAATTACCGTTGCCATGTCAATAGCGATTTTTTTGCAGTTGACAGTGTTAACGATCCCAGTTTCGAAACGCATGTCCAGAGATCACGTCACTTTCCGTCGATAGTCGTAACTCTGCATTGAGAATTGCTATTTAATTGGAGTCAGCTAGCAGGGTTTTTACTGCAAAACGGCATATTTTACAGTACAACCTCTGGTAGTCGACCCTAGAGAAATTCTTACAGTTTTTACTACCAAATCGCGTCTCTTTAGCAATATTGCATTAAGTTGTGTAATCGAACGACAAAGAAACTTAATTTCTCGAGTTTTTGTTGTTCCGTGGACAAAGTATCAGTGTAAGCATAACGTAATTTACATTAGATTCTCGTGGTTAACAAAAAATGACAGCACACCAGTGACCTGGATGTTTTAATTACCTCGTATCATATATAAAGACGGCTATTGGTAAAATACATATATCCATGAATATATTTATAAAATTACTCGTAACAACATACATCGTGCACGCCGATACAGCATCAGCAAGAAATCGAATGATTTATGACGGAGAGCCTGTTCTACCGTATTTTATGAAATACTCGGCGTTCCATTAAAAGTAACAGCAACACATCGGCCGATGGAGGGAAATAATGTGTTATTATTTCAGTACAGTCTCGTGTAACTATTACTTCAAGCTCGATCGCTCCTCGAACCGCACAGTGGTTTGACCCGAGGGTCCAGCGCCTCGGGCACGCTCGCAGTCTGGGAATTCTTCCTCCTGAGACCAACCGACGTCGACCCCTTCAACCGCAACTTCATCTTCGCGATATGTCTCCGGCGGAATGCTCGCATGCGCTCGTCGCACCGAAATATTCAACGTTCGCTACGAATAATTGGTCGGATGGTGCACGTACGCCGGCGCTGGAGCGGCGGGAAAGGGTTCAAGGCGACGAACGCGGACCGACGTTCGGGCGTATCGGACGTTCTCGGCTCGATCCCGCATGCACAGGTGAATCGATATTTTTCAGGAGGCAGAGTTCAAGGTGGATCGCTCGGCGTTTAACTTTAATTCCTTGCCACCCGGAATGTCAGCTGTCGATTCGCGTGTCGTGAGGCATGTACGTGCGTGCAAGTCGGTCTAATAGTTAAGGAGTTAATATAGGTTCAAGGCACACTGGGATGTTAAGAACCGCGTAATTACTCGCGCTCTCGAACCAACAGTGTTTGATCTTTCGAGCGCCCTCGACTATGCATACAAATTAGCGCCGAGTCTCGAGCGTCATCGACGCTTTTGCTTGTCCAACGCATTGTTTTCGCCCACAAATTTTCTTCCGTCACCGGGAATAAACCCGACCACGAGTAAAAGCTCGTGCACAGGTTACTTTTACTCGATCACTATGCACTTTTGTTTTTAGGCTGCCATATTTGCGTTAGCTGCGCTCTTCTCCCGATCTTGAAGCGCTTCCTAACAATAGATCGGTTCCTGCTTCGCTCTGAATTGCGTAAATCGGCGGAATTGCATGATCGCCGACTCGTGTTCTAGGTGATCCGGTTCGGTTTCCAGAAAAGGCCGCAATTACGGGCACAACGGCGAGTACCCACAGGCTCGGCAGGCATCGTGCGGAGTAAGCGGTGCACACCGCTATCAAACCTTCGTTCACAAATCTCGACTTTTTCTTCCGCCTCATTCGCCGGGATCGAAAGTCACCGTTCGCAACGGCAAGGCTGCCATATAATTTTCAGAAATACTTTTTTTAATACGTATGTGATTACAGGTGTAATGAAACTGTGCAAACATGGAATGTGGAACGATGCTTCTTCTCCCGCTTCAAGGCATTTTTACCTTTCTTTCTGCCATTATCCTTTTTTTCAATTTCGTCTTTGCTTTTTCACCTACTGTCTAGCGAAGAAAAATGTATCGGCGAAGAAAAATGTGTAGACGAAAAAAAAATTCATTACCAATTATTTACATCATTAATACATTTGTTACAAGCAGTCTTAAAGATAGTCCACTCAAGAAACAAGATCGTCTAATTTTCTAAGACATTCTCGTATTTTTCTGCACTGTGAAATATTTTATCATCTTATGCTCTACCGTGCAGAATGTAAATAATCCCTGACACTCTACCTTACTTATGCACACAATTTTTTAGTTTGGAATTGTTGACGCGAATTCTTCCTTTCCTCCATTTTCCCATCCGTGGTAGACATATAACTAATAAGCAACACGTTTGTGTGCGGTAAAATTTCATAGGATTTATACTCGCCGTTCAGTACAACGCAGACGTAACATTCTGCAATGATAAACGAAATTGAAGCAACCGGAATATAAATCAAGTAAAGAATAGCAGATTGCGAAATGAATAGTCGATGGAAGCCGCACAAAATATTCCACCGTACGGTTTTCCACTGAACTCCAGTCCACGGACGTAAAGGCAGAGACACGAGGGCAACGCTATCGCAGCAACGAAGGAAGATATCAACGCAATCAATTTGCTCAGGAGCGTGATGGCTATTTGCATGCAAACGTGGTAAAGCCGGAAGTAGTTTTCGCAGCTTCGCTTCCTTCGTCTCGGTACTTAGAATCATCACGTGTCATGCTCGATGACGGCCACGCTTGAAAGGAGGCGAAACACAGTGTTTCACCGGCGTCTCAACGGTGCAGAAAATGATACAGACTCTTCCTTTTTACGCCCCCCCTCGCCCCCCTCGCCACCGTCCGCCCACTGTCTCGGATGCTCTCGCGGTTGGCCGCTCCCGGATATATCTCACAACGCGGCCGGAGCACCTCGAGGCGAGGAGAAAAAAATTGGCCCATGTCCGGACGACGCTGGAAACAGCGGATAAACGATAGTTCGCCTATTCGGCTCGACGGCCTGGAAATTCCACTTCTCCGCTCGGCGATAAACTGTGACGCGAGCGGCGCGCGACAGCATCACGGCGAATCTTTTGGAATCCGAGGCTTTTGCGCTCGCCGACGTGGCAGTGTTGTGCGGAGAGTGCCGTCGAGGCCAATTAAATGCGTTTACGCGATGAAAAGCGAGGCAACCGAGTTACGTCGGAGAGGTACGATTTTCCAGATGCTGGCTCAGATTTCATGGGAACACGTTTACCACTCGTACCGTTGCTTACGGCCGGGCTTGAGCAAATCTTGAGCAAATCTTGAGCAATACGCCGATGCTATCGCGCTTCAATTATTGCGTTACACATTTCATTCCTATTTTCACCCAGGCATCTCTCGGCCGCGCATCGCCGACTGTGATGAGAACTCCGGGGGAGGGAGATGATTTGTCGATCGCGGTCATGCTGACTCCCGGCGAATACACTTGCGTTTATTCAAACTCGTGGGAATCTGTCTTCGAGACGCGGAGGCGAATAACTTCTTTGATCGGATGGAGTCGCTCGCATGAAATTACGTACAGAAAACTTTCTCGCCGCTTGACGTCAGATGGAACGTGCGTACGGTCATCCTTGAGTTTATACCCGCGTTGAGAAACGAGTCGGCTGACGAATTTGATCGAGAAGACGTGCCACTTGGGTCATTGTTTTACATGTTTGCTCGAGAGCGCTCGTTCAACCGTCGTAAAGAGTAAATCGTCGTTTCAACCGGACAAAACTGTCTTTGTTAAATCCGGCGTGTAATCCCATCTATGTATCTATTGTTGCACACATTTATTCGCCGATATCGAGGACGGTTCACCGGTCGGTCAACGGGAATCGGCAGAAGTATCTTGCAAACAAGTTTCTCGTTAAACCCGGCCAATGTCCCCGCTTATTAATTATTTCAGGAATTTACTGACTTATGGTAATGAACTTCGGCTTTTTATTGATTCGTCCGAGCCAACGAGGCATAATGACGCACGTAAGAGACTTGTGTAAATGTCACCGAGTCGTCGGCATGACCTCGTCTCGACGTTCTCCGAACGTTGTGCACGAGCCGGAGATGCGGTATGATTCCGCGAAAGGCGGACGATTTGGGGAAGCCAGTGGCCCCATCGGTTCCTTACCCGGCGTCTTTCGACTCCAATTAATTTGGCCAGAGCGTGGCATGGCCCTTCGAAAACAAAGTAATCGCGCCCTTGTATCTCGCGGTGGCGTTCCCTGTTCGTTTAATTAGCGAGTATTGTGCGCCGGGGAACCTGGTACACCGCGAGCCCTCTGGGTCGGATATCGCGTAACAAGATCTTATTCAGTGTTCGGTGCACGGAGGGTTAATGATGCTATCGCCAAACAGTGCCAAAGCGATCGCATCGGAGATACGATGCGGCTGTATTCCTTCTCTCCTCGTGCCGGAGCTTACCGTGTGCAAGGAGGCCGCTCTCTTACGTACTACGTACGGATTCTTTATTGCCGTCGTGCCGCATGAGACCGCCGGCTTCCACCTTGCGTGATCTTTTGTTCAGCCTCCTCGGGATTTGTACGAATCGTGGAATTTGTGTTTCTCAACATTTCGAACACTGGGCGCAACAAGAGACCGACGATATGCGAGGATGACACTCGATTGACACGGATGTTGCACCGAAATGACACGATTTTTACACCAACTTTACACCGGAACGATACGATTACCGTTAAATGTGTAAAATATGTTTTTATTAACGCTGGGATCCCCGCCCTGGAAAATTGTCCGGTAATTAATGGAATATTTTGCCGACTTAGTCATGAGTCAAGTCAGCGGCACGTGACTTCGTCGTGGAAGCCGTCGCTTATAATTGCTCGAGTGGGGCGATTAGACGTGATTAGCAACGGCGACAATTGCCAAAGGTCAGGGGTCGCGATCCGTTCGGAACCTGAATCTCGATGATAGACCGCTACGAGCTGTGCGCTACTCCAGGGTATTCTACGTCAAGGTCACTCAACCTCCCAGTTTCTTCGACGTCTGTGGGAACTCGAGCCTTCTCACGTCCGCGTGCACTATCAATGTGACCTTCTGTACGGCCGGGTACAATGTACCCACCAGCCGCCTCGTTCCACCAAGCACACCGCGTGCAGCTTTTCTCACTCCTCGCTTTCCTTTTCTGCTTTTCACCGATCACTTATCTCCGTCCCCATCCCCGCGCACTCCCTCACCCCCACCCACATCCCTTTCGATCATTTTACTCTCGTTGCAATTAAATCCAGTCACGAAGTAATTTAATAAATTACAACGCGTCTCATTATATTTCACGAATCCTCCCTGGTGCAATTTTGGCCGGCTGTAAAACGCTACGGGATTTTTGCCACTTTGCTTTATCGCTCCTAGCCGAGCGTTTATTATGCGTGTATTATGCATGTATTCGTGATTGCGAATACGCGCGATTCGCAACGCAGGATGGTGGGAGGGGCCGCGTGACGTGTAACTGCCAGCCAGACTAATTACTGTATTAATTGCTTTTGCGGAACCTTCCTTCTTATTGATTGAACACTTGACTGCATCGCGCGTCGATGGAAAAGGGCGAGGGAGATGTAGTGAGAGAAGGTGAGAGGGAGAGAGAGGGAGAGAAAGAGGGAAATGTACGCGCGGATGACAGAGGGAGGGCCCGGGACGTAAAATTGATTTTGTTTCGTACGAATCGCCTACCTTTTACCTCCTCCTTCGTGTTCCAATTCTTATGAACGCAATTTAAGGTTAGAGGCGACGACGGCACTGGCCCCTGTAAATACAACTCTTATTTCCCTGGCTTCAGCTTGCCTTTTGTTCCTCGTGCGAGCACCGACCAAAATTAACTGTACTGCTGTATAATTCCACTGGGATTATTAATTTGACAGAAATTGCATTACATTCAACTGAAGAAGTTGATAGGAAAACGTAGTTTAACATAGTCCAAATCCTTCCGCCATTTTTTTATCCATCAATCTTTATTCTTTACAGACACGTGCAAAGGAGGACGAAATGTTAGACAGATTTGTCAAATTGAGATTTTGTGACTGCAACTGCGAATTGTCAGAGTAACTTGTAGTCGCAAAGTCGATGCAAATATTTCTAGTTTACACACGTTACGTGTATAGTGGTGTGGGGGGAAAAATATTTCTTTTATATTTAGGACGATACGCAGATATGAGCGGAAATTAATTTCGACATCAAAATCACACTTTATCACCAGCGCAATTAAAAATACAAGTGTTTATCGCAGAAAAGATGCGCGCGGTAAAACGTCAAACGACACCGGTGTCATTGTAAAGTAAGATTACAATTAGCAATAAGATAATAATAACGCGTAAAAAATACGCCGGTGCCTCGAAAATCACAGCTCCCCGGCGAACATTATAGCGATTCGCATACCGAGGCCCGCTTCGCATCTCGATCGGTTATTTTACGCATGCACAACATATCTATATATCGTATCAAAATGAGGCGCAGATATCCGACTCTTATGTACTGCCTGTAAAAATGCGATCGTTACATCGGCGAGTGGTCGGCTTCGGCCGGCGTCATTTTATCGCGGTGGAGCGTCCGCTCTGGCTAGTGGCACTAAAATTTTCGGGGCGTGGGCCATAATTTACGATGCCGGTGGTAACTATCTGTAAGTACTGACGTGGCCCGGTACTAATGTTCGTCCTTATGCCTCGCTCCGCGGCGAACATTTAAGGACGCGTTTTCGTCTTTACTACGCATAAATCTGCGGTTCCCGCGGTTTCGTGGCACCGACTTTACAGCCCTTCCGCGAAAACTTACCTCGACTTTGTACTTTGTACACGAAATTCTGCCGAAACCTTTTTTATACGCCATTGTTAACAATAAATAATTAATTTCACGTTCGTATCGTTCGAAATTGTACGAAAAATGAGAGAGTGGGGTAATGGTAATTAACAGTTGGGTAAGTATAATCAGCAGTGGGGTAATGATAATTAACAATGGGGTAACGATCGTGGGTAATGGAGTACCGACAACTAACTGTGTAAATGACGACAAGCAGTTATCAATACATATATATATGTATTTCTTTTTTGGACGGCGTTTTCTTATGTTTCGGTTGAAAGCGATTGAGATTCGAGAAAGCGTCAAAGGACAAAAAGCAACGGCTGCGTAGCTCATATCCCGCGTTTGGCGATGTTCCGCGGCGAATGAAAGCTCCTGCTGTTGCGATACTGGTACATCTGCATGCTCGACCGGACGAGCTTCTGCTCGGCCGATCGCCGATAAGCTCCTCTAATTTATCGCTCTTTTCCATAGGTCGTTGTACCAACTATAACGAGTGCCCGAGTATACTTGTCGCTCGTTAAAGTCAACCTTCGATTTGTGCTACCGACGCCACTGCCGTGTGTGCGCTTATAGCGAATGCGAGCTTGGCTCGGGGTGTTCTCGGAACGATTACAGAAAAGTTCATTAACTGCCGAACGAAACTTGTTATTTAAAAACATGGCCGTCTGCCGGTCGAGCTCACTGCATCATCATTGTTTTCGTCGCGGCTGTGAAGCAAAACGAAATATTTCCTTGCTTAGTCCGCCCTGCTAACGATAAACGACGGGAGAGTTATTAAGAAGCAATTTAAACATCCGAACGATGTATTGCGATGACGGTAATTTGGATTTGGTGAATCGGATGATCGTTTCGTACAAATGACGACGAAGCACAACTGACGAGACCGTTCTTTAAATAGCTAATTCCTTCGATATCGCGAACGAAAATGTTCGTAGAGTAGAAAACTAATTAAAACTAAAATCTAACGCCGTGGAAAAGGAATTTGTTTCGCTGTCGCATCAGAGCCAACTGCTGATACGGAGTTCGCAGTAAACTCTGCAGTGATAAACAATTTGCTGCGACGGCAAATTTTGCCACGAGGTGATTGTCGCAATACCAAAGGAATTGAATATTGCGACATTCCATAGCCGTATTACCGATTCCATGGCTGCCGTTGAACATACCATTTCAAACGTGACAATCCGAACCGTCGCATTCGCAATAGCGAGAGTACCGGTTGGAACGGTCGCTCGGAAACCGTCGTGATTCGCGCTTATTAAATCGCTGCGAAACCCGGTACGAAGTGTCTCGCAAGCGTGTCTCAGACGTGACACGTGCGTCCTCCACGCGGACAATTCGCAAACGGCCGTAATAATTGACAAACGATCCCAGT